>JAANSO010000161.1:0-66224 GCA_036507315.1 Lepidocyrtus fimetarius
AAAAAATTTTAATTGTTTAATAAACAATGTTTTTAGATCATCATCAGAGTCCTTTTCAATTATTGAACTCTCAATTAAAGAAAAAATATTTTAACGTTTAAAAATAAGTGGCGTCTCTGTGTGGCGTTCATAATGATGATGATGATTGTGTTTGCTCAAAACTAAAATGTTAAAATTTCTAGACTGATGAGCAAAACATTTTACTTTTTTAAACATTTAAAAAATCCATCATGCTCTAGTTATCTACGCATAATAACGATACTTTGTCAGCCAACTTTATTTAAAAAAGTTAAATCTTAGCAATTTTAAACTTTTTAATGTGATCTAAATGGATGCACTGTCGTTTGTAAGGGAGCCTTCACCAACTTGGGATGACGAAGAACTGCTAAGGAGATGCAATTGCTAGCTTTTTAGTTTCACAGTTTTGTTGTCCTTTTTTACAAAAATATTTTTAAAACAAAGTTTTTTTTTTGCCGGATGCTTCTTTCATTATGGAAGCGGATGCACTAAAACAAATCTGGTTGCATTAATTTGCTAAAAAATGACCTGAAGGAAGTGTTTTTGGATTAAAGAATAATTGCAGAGTTATGTAACAAAAGATATTTAAAATTAGTCGTTGAAAAATACTTGAAATGATTAAAAACATTTTTAAAAAACCAAATAAGGACAGATGCTTGCATAATACCAAATTGGTTTTAAATTTTTTATCGACGGATCGACGTCATCGAGGCAGTGATATAATTACTAAACAACTTCCACGGGAAGGCCTACTTGTAAATAGGTACGCCTGCGTAAAATAAACCTTCCTGAAATTACCAATCAACTCAAAACCAAGCCAAAAAATTCAACGCCACACGTCTTCCATTTTTTATTAAGCACAATTTTGGTTTCTTCCAACTCTGCGGCTTTCAGCAATTTTTGATGTGGCGTTCAGAAATATGATAATAAAATTAAAGCTGTGAAAACAATATTTGATATTTTAAAGTCAATAACATTAGCGAAGTATTTTGGTTTCTAGACGGCGTTCGTTTTCAAACGAATTGCCAATACAAAATAAAATCTAATGCTTAGGTTATCGCAGAATGGTCAATGACTATCTACTTGATTGTTAAATATCAATTCTCGAGACAATAAAAGTTAAACTTTAAGATAAAATCATTATTAGTTTTGTAAAGCATAATTGCAATTTAATTAATGCCAAATTTATTCAGTTAAATCGACTAATTACAATCAATTGTTGAATTCCGTGTAGGACGTAAAATTTAAATAAAAATTGTTATATTTTCCATCACTAATCAATCAGATTTAATTTATTTTAAGGTAAATCAAACTTCAACACAAAATGAGTAATTAACAATCAATGTTACGTAATCAGAGTAAAATTGATTTTTTAATCAAATACTTTATCAATTTTGGGCGTAAATGTGTAGACAGTTCCGATTACAATTTTGTTGTAAATTTTATCTTAACGGATGGACATTATTGTAAAAAATCAATCAGTTATAGACAGTCCAACAGAAGGAATGGCATGCACTGATTATATTAACGAGCAATTACAAGATTTAACAAAAAAGGAAATGAAAAAGATAAGCAAAAAAGTTCTTATCATTCTCTACAAAGCTTGTACGCTGCGTAATCATATCCCTCATTAAGTCTTAAAAAACATTGTTTCCGCTACAAAATTTAAACAAGAATCACCTAAATTCGTAAATTTTAACCATTTTAAAAAATCGAAAGTTTTTTACGAAGTTATTTAATATTGAAAATCCTTTGGTATTCTATTCAAAAGTATTGAGTTTAATCAATGTGGTAACACAAGTTAAAGAAGTTAATTTAATACGGATGATTATGACGATGAAGGTAGTTATGTTATCAACGCTGTAGGCACTGCAGTGCAAACACCGTTCTTATCCTTCCTTCCTTTGCACAAAAAACACTTTTGAGTTCCTTCAAATTGTTGAAAAATGCATTCTTTGACATGGGGTTCCTCCCCCTCCTCCCCCAACATCCCTTGAGGTTATCAAAATTGTATTTTGGCAGAAAGACTTGCATGCGATAAATACGTAATGATAAGGTGCAAAGTTTGATAAGCTACCTATTTACGCTTTAAGGTTAAACCTGAGCGCAATGAATTAAGCTACATAGTTAAATATGTAAAGCTAGTGGATTATCCTTTATTAAAAAAGCGTTGTTTCTTGAGGAGCTTGTTTTAAAAAGAGCTTTAGCCGTTATTTGCCGTTAAGGAAAAAGAAAAAGGTTGTATATAAAGCGCGAGGCAAGTCCTCACAATTGAGTCAGTTTTGTGGCAGCAGTTTAGTTGGTTGGGGTTTGTGTCGTGTGCTTTTAATGAGTGAGGAACGATGGTTTAGAACGAAGTGAATTATTTTAAAAATCTTTTTTGTTTCTTTCCTTTTTCCTTCCTTTTCTATCCTTTTATTTCATCCTTTCCTCCTCAAAACCCGTTTTTACCTGGAATTTATACCCTCGTGGAGTTTCAAAATGCGGTTAAATGTAAGTTTTAATTTTGATTAAAGAGTGTTGAGAGAGTGATTCTGTTTGGAGGTGTTAATTAATAACATTTAATTAATACAGATGAACATTTTGTGGAGTACTTTGTTGTTGGCTGCTGTTGGGAGCAGCAGAGGAGATGTAATTTACGGAAAGCAATTGTCTGAGGCTTCCACGTCGATGGTTTCCCCAGCGATTTCTGGAATGGCGGAGCCTGGATCAAATGATGATAATAGCGAAATTATGAAAGAGTCTGAGACTGGGTACGGACCTTATGGAGCTCACACTTTCGGTGGGCCAGGCAGTGACGGAGGAGACCTTGCTGTGGTTGTCACTGGAGGATACAAAGTGGCCGATACACCCGTCGAAGGTGCTCATCTTGAAGGACCTGGAATCCATCACGGACCTCAAGCCCGTGCTTTAGATGGACCTTTGGGAGGACTTGAAAGTTCATATGGTGGCCCAAGTGGCCCAAATGTTCCATCTGGAGCACCAATTAGTCCAAATAGTCGTTCCTTTGGAGCTCTTCAAAGTCTTTTTGGATATGGAAGTCCTAAAGGAGCTTATGGTGGACAAGGAGCTGCTGCGCCCGGGAACTCCATTGGTGGAGGTCCACAACACAGCCCAATTAGTGCTTTAGGAAGTGGATTCGGAGGATTATTTGGTTACGGAGCACCAGTTCAAGTTGCTTACGGAGGACCTGGAGGTATCCCTACTCACGGACCACCACAAGCCCTTCAAGGATTCCATCAAGGTGGACCCATTGGACACTCTCAAGGAGCTCCAATTGTTCTCGGACATGGACCAGCTTTAGGCCATGGACATGGCCCCTCCCACTCCGGACATGGACCTGCCCTCCCCCATCTTGCTAGCTTAGGAGGTCCTCAACATCATCATCATCCTCAGCATCCTTCTTATGGACATGGACACATTGAACCATTAAAGGCTCACCCACACGGACCTAATCCCCACAGTCATCATCATCAAGGACACCCACTTGGTATTTATTCACCCTTTCGAACTAACCCTTTGAACTTTCTCATTGTTTGTACTGATTATTAACTAAATCCACTTGAATTTTTTAGCTGCTCCATACTCCCCACTTGGAGGACTTTTCCAAAAGGCCCGCGGATACGGCTCTCACGTCCCAAGCCATGGTTTACTCGGCCACCCAAGACTTCAAGGATATGGTATCAACCAAGTTAGCCACGCACCTCAACACCAAACCCAAGGAGGATTCAAACCTCTTTCTTACGGCTCTCTTTTGAAAAGTAATTTTTAATTTAACTATTTTTAATTTAGATCTTTGTATATTTAATTAATTAAACTAATCTTACCACATTCTTAGGCGCTTTCGGTCTCGGAGGTCACCACCACCACGCTCCATCCTCCCACCACCACCAAAACCAACCCCATCATGCCCCATCCCCTCCATCCTCCTACAGCCCTAGCCACGCTTACGGCGGTCCTGGTGGTCCCGGACCTTCCCTCCTTTCCCAAGGCCCTGGAATCGGTCTTGGCCACTACGGACAAGTGATTGGACACCCCGAAGGAGGACCCCCATCCGGAGTTGAAGCTTCCCCATCTTTCCAAGAAGGTTCCTTCGGACCAGGAGGTCCATCTCCTTTCCAAGGCTTTGAAATGGGACCCGGTGGACCACCATCTTCCTCCGGACTTGTTGGATTCGTACCTGAAGGTGCAGGAGAAGGTCCAGCAGGACCTGCCTTGGGAGAGCAAGGAAGTTACCTTGGCTAAGACTAAGAGAGCTTTGTTGTGCCATATTTTTACTTAAAGTCTAGTTACTTAAAACAAAGTTATCGCTTAGATTTTTACCTTTTTTGTTTCTTTCAGTCATAGTCATACTCAAAACCAGAAAATATTATTTTTAGGTTAAGAAATTTACAATTTTAATAATTTTACTTTCTTTTTATCGCTTTTTACCCCTTTTTTGTTCTTTTTTGTTCTTGTTACCTTTTTATTATTTTTTTACACTTTTTTGGAAATATTCGAAGGATTCCAAAATGCATTACGAAGATTATGATCTCGATTGAGAAGAATGGAAAATGCAAAAATAAAGTCTTGTACGAGATCTGTTTAAGAAAAAAAACTTTTAAACATTTATTTTCACCTCTTTCATAAAATAATTTACTTAATTCGGTTTCGAGCCTAATAGTTATTAAAATAGTGAATAATTCTAACTAGAAACTAAAATAGTTGCATTTTTACGTAAAAATCATTAGATTTCCTTCCTGAGAGTTGTCTTTTAATTATCATCATAGCTTATCGTCCATAATGATGATGATGATGAGGGTAGGGATGCTCGATCTCTGTTCCAAAGCTCACATGAGCACTTCCAACGTGATGATGATGATGCCCATGATGATGGTGTCCATGTCCATGTCCTTTGAAAAGGTATTTTTATTACCTAATTAATGTATCAACTTAACTAAAAATGAACTAATTTTACCATATTCTCCAATTAAATAAGAATGAGCATGTCCGTGATGATGATGGTGGTGTGGAACGTGATGGTGATAACCGTGATGATGATATCCATGATGATAACCTGAAAAATAAAGAAAGGGGTATTGTAAGATAATCGTCTTCAATATGATAAGCACGCTGAGAAATAAGTTAAACAACTTGCCGTGATGATAAGGATGATGCTGATGATGATAAGAGTAAGGATGGTAGTATCCCGTCCCAGCCGTATTCAAATCCCCTTTCTTTTCAGTCTCCACAGCCTTCACTGCTTCCCCAGGTGAGTTTTCCACCCCAATGTAATCATCCAAGTCCACAACAACGCCCTGCGACTTATCCTTGGCTTCCCTCTTGTTGCTGGCGTTACAACCGATAATAACCGCTCCAAAAAGTAGTATAATTATCCCCTAGAATAAATAATATAATTAGCACTTTGTACCTGATTAGTTTTTAGTCAACGCCTTACTTGTAATCCCTTCATTTTTCCTTCCAGTAAAGCAAACCCTCAAATAAAATTGAACAAGTTTAAAAAAATAACCACAAAAGCCCAGTTTCAACTCAAAACTAAATCAAACTTAAACAATTGTCAACCTTTTTATACTCTTCAACTTCTTTTCTTATCGTGCGTGTTTTAAATTAAAATTAAATCAAGGTTTCCTAACGTGAACTACCATAACAAATTTTTTTACCAAAACAGACCCTTTTCTAACTGTCACCGTCACCAATTTATCTTCATCGAGCACAATCCCACTTAAAAATTATCTCTAACCCAATTGGATCACTTGAAAAGGAAAGAGAAGGGTCTGCAAAGTATTTTTTAACTGCCACGGAGGATATTTTAGCCACGCTTTAAAGAGAAAAGGAAAACAATCACAACACAACTAATCTGAAGCTTTGATTAATCTCTAAATCTTTATTTGCGTGAAGGTGAGGGTTAAATTACGACAAAAAAGTTGCATACACCCTTGCAAAAACTGCAGATTCTGCATAACTGTCAAACGATGATGATGACAGTTAAAAGGGAAAAGGTATTAAGATTAGCAGCAACTTAGCAATTAACTAATTTACGCACTGTTTGAGCCCATCATGAGAACCCTTCATTTTTTACATTCTTTTTCATATTATGTAATATTAAGAAAATGGGAACAAGTCTTTTTTATAATTTTTGCCGTTACATAATGCAATTGTTAAATAGCTGCAAGCTCTAAAGAAATTAAGGGAATAGAAACGGCTCTAAAAAGTAAAACGGTTTAGTCACGAACACGATTAATAATTTCTCATTCATTTAATAAATCAGTTTTAAAACAGTCCTTTTGCCTTGTTTTGAGCTAAATAGGCTTTTCAAATCGTATTTTTAAATATTACAAAAATTCAATGAATGACAAATTCCTATGCAAAAAAAATCTTTGATTATTACGCGTTATTTACGATCATGATATTGACATGAAAACGTTTTAAAATTATTAAAAATTCTAAAACTATTTTATGCAAATTAGTCAATGGCTTTACAATCATCAATTCATCTGATCACTTTTCTTAAATAGTTTTTGGTTTAGCAAAATCTTAAGAAAGTCAAGAGTGACTCAATGAAGCTGTTTTTTCTTATCAACTTTATCAGTTCATGCAAATTTCTTTTTTGACGACAGAAATAAGGCTGAAGGGATGGATGGAGAACAGAAAATGAGGATGGAACATGGAATTGTTAAAAAATGTATGCAAATGTCAGGATACTGCATAGGTACACGTGTTCAGCAAACCTTTCTCGAGAATATTTCTTCTATTCTTAAAAGTTGTATTGATTTGACGATGGATAACTTCTCCTGTTTTAATCCTTTCCCTTCATTCTTGTAAATCTGTTAACAGATGTTAAAAAAGTTATCTTGTTGAGTCCCCAAATAGTTTTGCAAGGTTTTAAAACTAAATAAAACTAATTAACTATTGAGTTCACTTTTAAATTCAACCATTATTCCAGGTAAAGTAAAGAAGTCAAAAGTGGTTGAAATTGATTTATCAAGATTAAAAGAAGGTTGAAATTGTACTTTCAGTAAGGAAGGAAGAGCGTTAGCTTATCTACATCTGCAACGGTAATCTCTGCAATATGCCTAGTTTGAAGAAAGACCAGGACCAGTGTAGCAAAATGGATAAGCAAACACAGGTAATTACCCCAAGGTTTTAAATTATTTTAACATAATTGAAAAACATCTAATAAAAGCAATTAAGATATTTATTTGTCATTTACTACAGTGTGATCCCAAGGAAAAAATCAAGAAGTGGGAAGGAAATGACCTCGAGGTCAATATAATAGCAGAGGTGGAAATAACTGACTCTGGAGACGGCATTTTGGTTAAAGCCAATCTCCAAAAGATTGACTAGCTGACATAATTATTCTGAATTTATTACGATTTATAATAATCAAATAATAAGTTTTATTGTTGTTACAATTATCTTCAGATGTTATTACTTTTTACATTTTCATAAATAATTTTAGACTGAATGGTTTTTTTAAAAAAAATAAACTGTAAGTTTAAATTTTCTTCCATCTCAACTGCATCAATCGATTCCTCATTCCATTGCATAATAATTAAATTTTTAACCTTGCATCACAAGTCATAGCAGGATAATAAAAATGCTAAATCCCTGGTTTTCACATGTACAAAAGCTTTCATTCATGTGCCATAATCATCATCAGCATCATTATCAAAATCCGAATTGCAATTTCATCAGTTATTGCACCATTGCAACAAAACATATTGTTTAAATTAAAAAGTACTCTTTGAAAACAAAGTCTCTTCCATGGGCATTCAGAAATCACATGATTGGTTAATGGTTAATTAGGTGTATGCAATTACGCCGAATTTAAGGCTGAAAGTAACTTGAAAAACCCTATTCAGGATTCTTGTTTGAATATTTCCAGAAATCATTTTGATTTATCGAAAAGTAGCAACGTTGTTTCGTAAGATGATTATGAATTGTCAACGAATCACGTGATTTTATCATGTAGCTGAATTGTGCTAGACAATGAATTTGCATATTCAAATTGCAATTCCAGTCCTTTCAGCATTCAACGACTAGCCTTTTCTCACCATTCCTTTCACGCCATTAAAAATCATTCAAAACTGGACCCTTCAGTTTCTGAAAGGGACCGTGAAGAAATGATGGTTGGACAAGAAATTTCCATTCAAATTTGAGTAAGGCTTAATGTCGATGTTTTACGTCAGTTTCTGAAAAATGAAGTTTGGAAAGAACGAATTGAGGTCACGAAGAACGTATAAATACCGGATCGAGTCCGAGTCAGACTTTACTTTAAAACTCGAGGCACTGCACTCCAGAACTCAAATTTTGAAAGCTCTTTTCTTGATTACCCAAATCTCAAGTCAATTTGTTAATTATTTTGATAATTTGTCCTTTTCAAGTTTCTCTCTTTGCCCCTCTTGAGTTAACTTGAGGGATTTTGCACGATGGCGTCCTCCAAGACTCCTCCATCTCCGAATGAGCCAACTCCTGAGCAACCGCATTCTACGGTGCACCGACCCGAGATTCAAAACCTATTGTCATTGTGGGAACAAGACGAGTTCCTCAGTATTGTCTTGAATGAGCCACGCGAATTTCACACTCCTGTGGTAAGGCTAGAACCTGTATTAAGATTTATTTGAAATTTAATTTCTTGTTAACTAATTTAAATATTTGTTTTTAACAGGCCATTTCCATGCTTGGTGAGATCCCTACTCGCCCGACTAATTCCATCGGAGAAAATCTAGCAATGAATACCTTGGAAGCCCCGAGTGCTTCATCCGCCTCCGTCATGTTCCGTGAACCTCTTGATGAAAACTTGCCTGAACATATTTTTCTCCCTCGAAGACCCCTCTATCAGCGAGAGCCTTCCGTCTCAGAAGATAGCTTGGCTTTTAGCCCAGCTCGTTCCACTCCAAGTCCTAGCTTCCCTCCAACAATTCGTCTCTACACTGAAAAGCAAGTTAACTTGACAAACTTCGCAGTTTGGTTCAAAGCCCTGGCCTTTGACATTCCCCCAGAAAATAACTTGCACCCGAGCATGATCCAAGGATTTGCAGAAAGCCCTTCAGGAACTAAACTCCCGTGCTCTGGTTTTGGACTGGCAAGGAAAGAAAACCCATACGATGTGGACACCTTCACCGCATGTTTCCGAACCATTGACGAGACTGGAATGTATTTTTTAAACGTGCGCCTTGCATTTGACCCCAACCAACCAGTTGTCTATGAACGTTTACCAATCTCCGTCTCAAGAAATCATTACCGAGCGAGTGACACTTTGCAGAGGCTGTATCAGGTGGAACATGTCAGGGTCTATAAAGTTGGAGCTGCTCCGCATTATTTGCAACCACCTCAGCGGGCTCCGAGGCAAATGAGCAAAACCCAGGATGATGGGGCTGCTGGAGGAGGTTCTTTGACTGGTGGGGAATTCCCCTACAGTAAACTTTGGGGTCTGGCTGCTGATAAGCAATGCAATCGAGTAAGTAATCCTTAACATTTGATATTTCTTTTTGGTGATTACCTACAAATAAATGAATTTAATTTTGTTCTCTTTCCCCAGCTATTCTACACAGATCGACTTGGAAACGCTTTCCACTGCATTGACGCCCTGACAGGGCAGAAGATTTTCAGATTTCCTCCAGCCGGAGGCTTCTTCCCTGCTGCATTCGTGGATAAAACGGAGCTTTCTTGCCCCACAGGAATATGCTATGATGCATTCAACCAGAGGATCCTGCTTTGTGATAAGGACAACCACCGCGTGCTCATGTTTTCTTCTGACGGTTACTTGATCGGATCATTTGGTTGCCGGGGCCATGCCGATGGACAGTTCTTCTACCCTTGGGACGTTGCCGTTACAGGGACCGGGGATTTGATTGCCGTTACAGACTCGAGAAACAAAAGGATTCAGGTATTTGACAGGCACGGGCAATTTCGAGGAAAGTTCTCAGTCTACGAAGATCAACCATTCTTGGCCAAAGGAAATTTCGAGTACCCCAGGGGGATTACTTTTAGTAATGACGGCTCACTCCTTTACGTGACTGACTTCAATGTGAACACCATTCATGAAATCCCCGTGTCTTTGGAAACCAACCGAAAAATCCTCCCAGATGGAAGTCTCAACCGGCCCCAAGGAATTGCTGTGGACTCCTATGATAACCTTTTGGTCGCGGACTCCAAGAACAAAGCGGTTCGTCATGTGTTTCCCCGTGAGCGACTTATGGTGAACCATATCCTTAGAATTGGTGGAGAACGGTTGTTATATCCTCTCAACGTCGCAACCTTGGCTTATGACAGAGTCGCCGTTTTGGATTATGCCGCAAATATCCTTATTTTTTAAAAAAATTACTTAACTAATAATTAACTAGTTAAGGTTGATTACCAAAGTTTAATCGTACAGTTAGTGAGATGAATTATTTACGACCGGTTATTTCATTTGATTTCTAAATGAATCTTGTTTTATGTATTTGAAAATTATTCTCTGCTAAGTTTTGTCATTTTCGTTCTCTTGCTTGATTATAAAGAGTAATAAAATTGATTTTTGATGGCATTAAAATCCTTGGCTTGTGTATTTTCCTCATAGTTAATGCGCATTAAAATAGTTCACAGAGCGTCTAATTAATGATTAAGACTTTGGGTGGGTATCTTGAGATGCTTGGTATGAAAAAAGTCATTATTAAGTCATATCATTTCCGGTTTGCCGTATTATATTAATGCAATTAATGAAAGTGGAATGCAAGGTTTGCTTTATTATGATTCGGTTGAATTAGACATAGCATTGTTTCCAATGATAAGCACGCGAATATAGCTCAAATATTTAAGACCTGTAAAGTTTATTAATAAAATACATTAACTTTCTCTTCTTACTACAATGAAATAATTAACAAACTCTAACATAAAATATTGAGCAAAAACATTTTCATTTCATACTATTGCAAATTGCTACGTAAATCTCAACAATTTCATAAAAATCATTTAAAAATAGCGCATCTTTAACTCTAACCTAATCAGTAGATGTTTTCTTGAAGTCGTTTTCCACAGAAATTCATTCGATGATGTGAGCTCTTCAATTTTAATTCATTTTCAGTCAGCATTTCCTTCGAATAATCTTCCTCTTCATCACTATTTGGAGTACTTGAAGAAGAGAGGGCGTTTTGCATTCCGCCTTAGCACGGATTTCTTCCCTGCTATAAATGAAAAGAAAAGGTAAATATAAAAATAGATTTACAATCAAAAATTATTTTTAAATTCATTTTTGCAATCGACTTACGTGTTTTGCTGGTAGTATTAACAGGAAAGATTTGCACCCTTTTTGGATCCACTCCAATTCTTTTTAAAACCCTTTCAAACCTTGTTGAAACCCTTTCAATCCTTTTTGGAACCGTATTCACCCTTTGGGAAACCCTTTCAATCCTTTTTGGAACCATATTCACCCTTTGAGAAACCCCTTCAATCCTTTTTGGAACCCTATTCACCCTTTGGGAAACCCTTTCAATCCTTTTTGGAACCATATTCACCCTTTGGGAAACCCTTTTAACCTTGTTTGGAGCCCATTTGGAGGTAGAAGGAACAACGCGCCTTTTTGGGTAAACGGTAACCATCGTCCATTGTTTTCTCTTCATGTGAGGGAGTGAATTAGCCGGGAATTCAATGTGGTAAAAACGAGTTTGTCTGCGTTCCCGGGATGGCCTTGCAGGAGAGGACATCTCTGCTCCAGAGTCATCTGAGGTTGACTCTTGCTCCACCTCGTCAATGGTGACAATTGACCTTTCCTCCACCTCGTCAATGGTTACAATTGACCTTTCCTCCACCTCGTCAATGGTCACAATTGACCTTTCCTCCACATCGTCAATGGCTACAATTGACCTTTCCTCCACATCGTCAATGGTTACAATTGGCCTTTCCTCCACATCGTCAATGGTCACAATTGACCTTTCCTCCACATCGTCAATGGTTACAATTGACCTTTCCTCCACATCGTCAATAATCATACTTGGCGAGTTATCCGACTCAGAATCTGGAGAAGTCTCTGCACAAAAATCAAAGAAATTTGAAAAGGTTTTAAATTGTTAAATGCCACTCTTTAATTAAGAAAATAAGTTACCTTGGGAAGGAAAGTTTGGCAATCCAAGTGACAAGGTAGTCCCAGAGTCTGCGCTTACTAAATCACTATGAGGTATTTCAATTGAGTCTGGAACTGCTGCAGACATTGTTGAAGATGGTCCTGGAATCGCGCTTGTCATTATCACTTCTTCCATGCTCTCCTCCATTGGAATTATTGTAGGAATCAAATTGGCGTCCGGTTCTTTAAATTCCTCCACTTCCTCTACCCAAGAACTGCCACAAATTTCACTTTGCGCTTCCCGAATTGCCCACTCCCGTTCCCACCTATCCCTATTCTTTAAAAATTCACTCAATCTCAACCGCATCTTCAAGCTTTGAAACTAAAACTTTAGAAAATTTCACACTTCTTATCAACCCTTTTGGAAATTACCGTTACAGTTAAAATATATTTAATAACAATTTCTTGAAAAATAATAAAAGCCCCGATTTTTAAAAACTCTGATTTCGTCTCCTTCTCGTCTTCTGAATTTCGTATTTCTCATTCGTTTAGCCTTACTCGGCATTGAAGGACTTCGAGTTGGCTGGCATACATTCGAGAAAACGTTTTCCTAGATCATCTTCATTACGTAAGTATTTTCCTAACTTAAAGTTACATACAAGTTACGTTTTATGCATGAAAGCCCAGGGTAAGATGAAAAAAGCGGAAGAATATGCAAAATTTAGTTAATTTGATTTATAAAGTGTGAGATCATCATCTACCTCATTTGCCTTCTCAGATTGTGTTATGTCATCACATTCAATATTTATAAACAGAGAAACTCATTTAGCAAAGCTATCATAGGAAACAGAATGAAGCTTATCTAATCACATCCCACCTTGCTTATCTCGTAATTACATTGATAACGCGAAGTTAGTATGAATGTAAAAAAACAGTGTTCATTTGCCATTTGTGGAAGCGCCGGCTCCCAAAAATTTTGAAAAGTTTGTTAAATTTTTGCCAGTTAAAACAGAATGGCGAAAAGAACAGGTGGGCGGAGGAGTGGAATGTCTCCAGTTTTTAAAGCTCGCATTGTAATTATCGTAAGTTTTTAATTTTAAAAACATTCTTTTGGAGGGAAAGGTTATCAAAATATTTTGTTTAAAGTTTATAGGAGTGATTGTGTTGGGGGTCGGTCTCCATTCCCATTTCAGGTCGGATTGGGCTTCCGGCAAAGACTACTTGGGGAAAAGGGGAGACGGTGTTCACAGAATCTGTCACTTCGTTGACTTATCATATTTCAAATTAAAATGTCCAGATATCAGCCTAGAGCATTTTTACGTCTCAATGATCATCATATTCTTCATTCTGTCCCTTCTTGGACTTCTCACTTCCTTTCTAACGGATATGAGAACCCAGCCATTTAAAACTATTGTAATTTTATTTTAAAAAACTAAAAAAATCGTAATTTGGGCTTGAATAGCATTTAAAATGTTTATTAAAGGATCTAATTTATCACGCGCTTGGAGGAATTCTTCTTGTCGCTGGAGGGATTGCTTATATCATGTCGGCTGTTCAAATCAATCAGATTAAAAATACTTTCGTGCATTTTAGAGGGGACTTGCTAACTCTTCGGTTTGAAGAGAAACTGGCAGCAGGAGTAAGTAATTATTTATTGTTCGTTTAAAATATAGTTTACAATTTAACATTCCTTTTGTTTCATTCAAGGCTGTGACAATTTTTCAAGGACTAGTCTACGGCGTGGTGACATTGCTTATCATAAAAAGCTAATTATAAACAGTATTTACACTAATTAAACTATTACTTTTAAGAATATAAACGTGCTAACTTATTAAAACTTGAAACTGTATTTTAACGCCTTAAATAAAACGTATGCAGTTTAAAGTATTATAAAACATTAAAAGTAAAACAATTTTATTTCATTGTTTTTAACATTTTACCTGGAAATTTAATAATTATAATTGGTAGATCATAAAACGTGCAGTCCATTGTTTAAAATATTAAACCAGGGCTCAATCATTTCTTACACCAAAGCAATTGTTTTCCCGATGGATTTGACTTGGATTTTATTTTTGTTTTAAACTTTGAATAAGCAACTTCTCAATTAATAACGGTTCATCATAATTAAAATGTTTGTAAAAGTCATTGTGATGGTTATCATCTTGGTTTTTGCGGACACTGGATCCCCTTGTCTTTGGAAAAAGGTAAAGCATTCTAATAAAAACTACATTTGAGTAGAATTTAATTATTTTATTGCGTACAGAAAGAAAATAACGTTGAAAAGTTGGATTACTGGCCAAACCTAACGTGCGATTATTATTATGACGAGAGGAACGCTTTCTTTCCATTCATTACTAAAACTTGCCTGAATAGAAATTCAAAGAGGCGTAAGTTCCTCAACTCAATTAACATAACGGACTCAAAGGGCTGTGTTTTGTACAGTTTTGGAGCGATTATTTACTTCCACGACGGCCGGGGCAAGATGTACAGTAACCTACAGGGCTTCCACGACACCATGAAGTATGTGTACGGGGAGTGGGCTTCCGGACAGTGGGATCTTACTGAAAAATGGAAGCATATGGAGGTCATGCTTGGAAACGCCGATGACTGCAAACCGAAATGTAATTCGCTTTTTGCAAGTATTAAAATTAAATTATTCTAACTGGGATTTATTTTAACAGTCGATAAAGTCCGGGATCTGCCGTCAACCAAATGGAATGATTTCTACGCCTGCATTGAGAAAGCACTTGTAAGAACATTGATTTAAGTAATCAGCTTCATAATTTTAACTGTTTTCTTGGTTTAGGAAAAGTGCAGTTGGTACGACACTTATTTTGGATGAAGTCCGTGTAAAGACCACGAGGAAGCACATAAACAATGTAAAACTTAAAAAATAAAACTTGCTCAATAATAACTTTCCTAATTCTTCTTTTAATGCATAATTTATCCACAAATAATTTTCCCATTTTTCATAAAATATGCACAATTATAAAGTATAAAGCAACAATGATAAAACTCGCATAATTTTCATCATATTTATCTAATTATCTTCCAATTATGGCACAGTTTTTTTTCTTTTGTATTTTTTATCACTTCTTAAAGTGAGCAAATACATGGATAATGAGCTCAATTATGAATTTATTATTATAATTCTGCAAACCTTTTCTCCTTTTATTGAAAGAGATCCTTATCGAGATGACAATGTCGAAGTAATAAAAAAGGCGTAGCTGTAGGAGCACCTGTCTTAATCATGTACTCGTCGATACATCGATAAAATCTTAAAGATCTGCACGATAATAAAAATACTTTGTAAATATTCAATGGAAAATTTTCTGAGCGTTTGCTGAAGTAAACAAATGACAAAATTCATTAAAAGATAATTGCCTTAAACAAAACCATGTCGATGTGACGATCCGATGATAGCTTGAATTTGTCGTTGTGGGATCAAAGTAAAAAATTATCTTTTGAAAATATCCATTTCATAGAGATTTTTTGTTCTTTTTCAATAATAATACACAATAAAAAATAATTGCGTGTATTGATTTAAATGAGCTTGAAAAGGGTTAAACATTGTTTAAGTTAAAATGGGCAAAATGAAAGGGAGTTTTGTTTCCTCATTATTATAATTAGCTTGGAATAACGAAAGGGAAAAGCAAGTAAGCAAAGACTTTGATAAAGAAGCTGATGGGACCTTAGTTTTTAAATTGTTTAAACTTTATTAAAAAAAGGGGACGAGGGGAAATATAATCTCCCTAATTTTACACTTAATCTTAAGGATGATCGAAAGGAAATTATGATTTTTTATCTTTTTGAAAAGAATTGGCAAGCAAGATGATTCCGATAAGATTTGAATTGCTTTGTTTACCAAGAAATGACCACAACAACAATAAAAAAGGTGAAATGATCTAAATACGCTGATTTTTCTGCTGTGGATCCTGTTTCTTTTAAGCCAAGAACCTTTTCATGCAACAATGCAACTGGCGCCTGTGAACTTTTGCCAATCCCTTCACTTCTCCTGATTATCGATTCAAAAACGGTACAGATCTTTGTAAATATTTGGCAAAGAGTTGGTAAAATGCCTTGCCCAACAGAAAATTCCTGAATTAATTAGTAAAAAGGAGAGACAATGAGGTATTGATTTGCCTTGTCAATTAATCAGGAAGTGAGGGGATCAAGTGGCTCCTGCCTCACAAGATATCCTCTTACACAAGATCACGCTTTTTTAAAAGATTCTTTTTCTGCACACCCTTCTCAAATTACTCAAAAGATTAATTACATTGCCAGGGAAAGACAAAGGATGATTTTATGGCGAGTGCAAATTGCAATAATAATAAACGTTAATAAAAAATTGTAATGATAACTGCTCCTGCTGTACTTGTTGCAGTTGAAAATGATGAAAATGATGTGAATAACTTTTAAGAAAATGGAGAAGGCGTTTAAAAGTGTAAAATAAAACGCCAACGCATTCAGCTTTAATGTCACTCCTTCCATTCTCTTTTCAACAACTTTTTTTTAACTATCTCGTCAAAAAACGCTGTAAAACTCTGGGTTTTGTTTTCCAAGATTGCAAATTCGGTGAAGTTGATGACAAATTGGGTAATTTATTGTGTTTAAGGTTGACCTTGGCAAAATCTACGTAAATTGTACACTTCAAGCCAAAGCCTACTGATGATGAACAAACATTGCAAAAACAATTTAACGATTTGTTTTTAAAAACAGATTAATTAGAAGCTCTTGTTTATCTGAACTTGAATTACCTAATTGTTATTTTAAAAGGAGTCTCATCTCATTTGCCAACTTGTTTTGAACAATAAAAAATCGTTGTACTTTGAACTGGATGCCATGGGCAGTTCTACTTGATCCAGGTGACAGAGAAAAATGATACGAATCAAAGAAATAAAACTTTGATGAATTTGTTTATTTAAAAAGTTTTTATTACGTAATTTAAAAAATTGAATTAATTGTGTTTTCTAACCACTCAAATTTATTTAGTAAACAAGTTCAGCAACAACAATGTCATTAAAATAGGTCACTTTACGACCGCCAATGAAAATAAAATCGCTACTGAAGCGACGGAAGTCACTTTATTGTTCAACCGTTAAAGGAAAATGTGGGGCTTCTATTACAACAACAATTTGCAATTTTTTATTGCCTTGCAAAATATTTAACTGACACTGAAAAATAGCTCGTTCCCTCCTCTAACAACAATCATTACCATCATTAAAATACATTTTGGCAATGGGAAAACAATTTAACAGCTCCTTTTATTTTGTTTTCTTCAATTGACGGCGACAATTACAACGCTCATTGGGGATTTTAGTGATAATGAACGGATTGGAGGAGGACTCTGCGATATGCAGATAATTTCCTGTTTTGCCTTAATTGTAAAGATCAGGATATATAAATCAGGCGCTAGAAGAACTCTTCTAAATAGACAAAAGCTGATAGACAAAGCTGAAAAGTGACACCTGTTACGTCAAACTCAACAAATCAATCACTTTTGACAGGTGGACAGGTGACATGGATAGCTTTAAATACTTAAATAGGCACACAGAAAAAGGAGGGAGACATCAATTTCTAAAGGTATGTTACAGAGCTAGAAAAAATAACAAGCATACCTAATTATCATAATATTGTGTAAAAATATAAAAAATGGCAAAGTGTTGTCGTAATTTTGAATAAATTATTTAAAACGTTTTTTACAAATAAATTTTCAAAGAAAAAGAAACTGTTGCTTTGAGAGACTGATTAGGTAAAACGTAGAAAAAGATTGCAAATTGCAGAATGATAAAAGAATTACGTGACAGGAGGGAAAGATGAATGTGTTCATTTTTAAAATTGATTTTTATCGGGATTTTCCCGTTTAAATCTGACAAAATCTGACTGATCTGGATCATCAGTTCAGTGGAATACAGAAGTAAGGAAAAAGAAATGAATTATTAACGAGCACATCCGGCAAATCCCACATATTTCTACCACCCACTAACTCATCCATAATCGCAACCGTCGCAATAAAAAAGCTTGTTTCACACTTAAAAAATAACTTATCAACGTCACGAATAAATCACTTTATGAATAAGCTAATTCTATTTTAAAGTCAACTCACAACTGAAATAGTTTCCTATATTTAGCAAAAATATGGAAACTGGCTTGCAAATCATTTCCATGTTTTGCTATTGACCTTGAAAAACCGTGCAAAATTTGTTCAGAGGAAACTGTCTTAAGAATTAGATTTTTTTAGCTTTTTGATTTATAAATTTTACCGAGTAATGAATGCGTAATTTATCAGAAAAGAACGACGGGGGACACTGAAACATTTAAATGTTGAGGGAAATCACGTCGTTCTAAAGTTTATTTCCTTTTTATAGAGACTTCATTTTAAAATAGTGCCGTTATTTTAAAGGATAAGATGATAAAAGTGTCGATGATAAGGAGTAAAGAAGATAAGGCATGTACGGCAATTTATCCCGAGATTAACTTTTTTCTCACGGACGTCAACCTTCAATGTCAACTGAGAAGGAGTTTTGAACGGGTGAAACCACCCGGGAGAGGAGGAAACTTTAAATATCAGATTTATGGGCTATTATTATTCAGGTTGTAGTCAAAATGAAATACGATACGAGATGATTGTTATGCAAGACAGAATTTATTATTTCCCATGCGGGATGAAATGAATTGTAACCCGAGATGGGTTAGCATGTTAATAGATTACGTTTTGGTTGTTTTGTTTCAGCAGAATAATTATGAGCTAAATTGGGTTCTCACTGAAAACTCGAAATAGTTATCGCGGCGGATATTACAAAGTTTATTGCAGTAATAATAAATCAGGTAAAATTAAAATTTGACGAAAAATGGGTGTAACGTGCCGACAGACAAAGTTTTTATTTGCACGCCTCACCCTTAGGAAGCTATTTTACAAGTTCATTTAATATGAAATGTCATTTTTACTAGCTTTAAAAATTGACACCGGATTTCCGTTTACTAGCTTGACTTTGATTTTTAGATTAATTTTGAATTAAACTAAAAATAACACCTTTCAAATCGTTAAAAAGGGGCAAATGTTTACGCTGTTCACTCAGGTTTTCGGGTACTGTGCAGGTGTAGTAATGACATTATTTTCAGCCAGGTTATACATTAGCATAATATTACACAATACGATAAAATAATCAAAACAGAAATAAGTCTTTAACGATGTTTTTGCATTGAATGACGACGTAATTAGCCCTAGCAAGGAAACAATTGCAAAAAATTAATCCCATTTTTGAGTAGAGTTGACAGGTGGAAGAATAAACAAAGCTTGTTCTCAACTTGTAGGATTGAGGAGAATGAGAGTTTCTTTAAAACTAACTGTTCAGCGAATGCACAGCTAACTAAGCTTGTTGCTTCCACTCACCCACAACACATTTTAATTAAAACGAGAAGAAATGCGGCAGGCGCTACCTCAATGTGAAAAATGCTGCTGCTATGTCAGTTGAACCTGTTGAAGAAGAAGTTGACTTGCAAAAAGGATTCATTTGTCAATTCGAAAGGAGTGAGTGAGTGTGGCTGTGACAGGTTAATACGACGTTTTTACACTATTTTCTTTTCAATTTGGAAAATTGGAGGAAAATGAGAAAAAGTTGCATAAAGAGGAACTATTCTCTGTGTTACGTTTTTATGGGATATTAAAAAAGGGGAAATCCTTGCCAAAAAAAGTTTGAACCCCAACAAAGTGTCATTTGTATAAGCCAATTATCAAGCTTTAACTGTTTTTATAAGTGCAATTGGTGTGTTTTACGTAGCAGTACCTGATTTTTAAACTTAATGACCCATTAATTAAAATAAATAAGGCGGGTAGTGAAAAAGCAAAGTCCTGTTTAACTGACAAACAAAAATTACAATTCTAAAGAAAATATGCGAATTTCATGTAGCTTTTCAACTGAAGTGTTTGTGAATGTGTCAAATGCAAACTCGTACTCAATTTCATAAAAATCTTTTAAATTTTCTAAAAATAGAGTGACTGGACTTGAATTTTAATTCGAAAGAATTTAAAGACATTTGAACTCAATTCTGACTTGGAATGATTGTTAATTAGGTAAGGCACAAGTTTTATATATTTAGACAGTTTTGATATGTAAACAAGCAAGGAAAGTGCTTCCGTAAATATTATTTTATGGAACCGCAAAGCAAAAGTAGCAGTGACAGTTTTCTGATCTGTCCTTGAGGTTTTGGAAGCTGTCATGATTGCCCAAACTGGATTAAAAGGGTGAATTAAGAGAACAGAATTGTAAAAATTGCTCTATAAAAATTAACTTACAATCCTTACAACTCTATTTTAGTACGCGGAACACGTGTAAATCTCTTATCTCCTTACAAAAGCTACTTTTTATTAAATAAAGAAGCTATTTTTAAATGTCCAGCTCACTCTTGTTTAATTATTTTTATTTGTAACAAGAGAAGATATGCATCTACAACAATGACGTTCTAAAATGTTGTAAATATGTCAAAATTAAATCCAAAAGGAGTTTCCAGTAGCAAAATATTAACTAACAGTGCTTAAAAGTTTTGACATGGTTTTGCAAAAATTTTCTTTAACTGTTGACCTTCAATTTAATTAGAGTGACGTAAGCGCATTGTTTTTCTACAACTTTCCTTTTAGGAAAACCAGTCTGAATTAATTGCTGAAATAATTAAGTCATTATTTCTGCTTCCTTGTTAACATTTGTAACTTTTGCTTTTAAATTATGGTTTACTTTTTACTTAAAAATGACTGAAAATGCACATTTTTTATGTTAATGAAAACTTTCTTTTGTAAAATTAAGACGTAAAGAAACCACCGTGAAGGGTATTTTTGTTTTTATTGCTTTTTTATAAAAAATGTAGTTTGAAAAAGCACATAAAAATGTAAATAAAGTGTTAAAATTAGATAAAACGTAATCATTCAGACACAGGGTGACAATTAACTGCGGTAATAAATATAATTTAATGTCACTCACTGAAGGCTTGCTTGTTGGCACATGTGCAAAGTAGGTACTCAAGTTGTAAAAGAAATGCTAAAATAGATGATAAATCTCAGGATAAACGTGATTATGATGATGATGGTTAATGATTTTAAAAAGAACATTATTGAAAATTAAAAAATATTAAACAAGGCAATGTACGGAAGGTTTTAGAAAAACCTGGGATTACTTCTTAAACCTTCAATTACAAAAGAGTAATTAACTTATTAATTCCATTTGTGCTCACAACAACTCACCATCATTTACAGTAATTAATATTATTGCAAAAAATAATAGTTATTTGCGAAAATAAAAAGTTTTAATTACAGAAAAAATATAATAGAATAATAAATGTATAGGAAGAAGGAAAATGTTGGCGTTGAAGGGTAAAACCGTAAAAAACTAACCAATTAAAAAAGTTATTGACACGGAGTTGAAAAGGGCATTCTTTTAATTCAGTCGGGGAGAAGGAGGGGATGATTTTTTTGACAGCTCCTATTTACTTAAACTTTCCTTTGAAACAATTATATCGGCAAAATCACAGAGAAATGGTTGAAAATTAAGTGTACCTACCATCTCCCTTTCTTAAAAAAGGAGAAATATGTTTTTAGATAAAGAAAAACTTGTAGGAAGACCGTCTCATTCTTTTCTAATCAAAAAAGCTGTTGTGCGTGGTGTCTATCTTACGACAATGTCGATGATAAGCTCGTAATCAGTTTGCTTAGAATAAAAGGTATTATATAGCAAATGACATGCGACGGTTTTTTAGTGATTAGCCATTGTTGTTGGTTAGTCTAATCACAGAACAAATAAAACATTTAGAAATGTTTAAACGTGACATTTCAATTCTGATGAGGGTGACAAGTTGTAAAGAGAAAATGAGACAGTTTGTGCAATAGAATAAAAGGATTTATCATAAGCAAAATGGAAACAAATAGAAAACGAGTTTTTATTATCCTTCTTATTTGTTTCTTTAAAGAGGAAAAGATTAAGAAAAAAGTTGTTAAAAAAGATTAAAATAATAAAAGGAGAATGACATTGCGACATTGAAATTGATACTGAAAATGATATTTTTGTAGGAAGAATAAAAAAAGTTAGCGACGGTGTTTTCCGAAGGAAATAAATGTTCTTGAGCGTGATCAAATCTAATCTGTACTACGTGCTTTGCTAAAGTGCTACCGTTTTATTGATTTATTTTGATGACCTTTTAGCGTTATTTAACCGCAGTTAAGACACATTCAGTCTTTTAAATTTAAAAGAATTGTTTTAAAGAATTCTAACTATTTACATTTTATTTTCATTGTTGATACACGTTCCTCTCATTATTTTCAATTATGTTCAATAAATCAAAATTATTTGCGAAAACATGTCACATAAAAGTTAATGATGCGGCTTTTAATTTTTATTTGGGAAAATACGACATTGATTTTGTTTAAACAAAGAGTCACCACCCACTGGGATTTTAATTAATCTTCATTAAAGAATTTTGAACCAATTTAATAATATTCATACCTAGATGATTAAGACGAGTAGTAACCAAATGTTAATTAGCTGGGTAAAGAACGCATCTATTAAATTAACCTCGATTCATTTTAATAAAGATTGCAGAAGTGGATGAGAAAGTGATATGATGATGGATGTGCTTATTAAACAAAAAATCATGAAAATAGCTCACTCAGTCCCCTCCCACTCCTCCCACCCACCACCCTTTTATTTACCTTTAATGCGTCGAACAGGAATTCACCGTCGTCAACATCGACAGAGAAGGAGTGACTGAAATGTAAACTATTTTTAGATAGTGAATCTTGATAAAAAAAATTGATAACAAACGCAGGGTTTTCTTGCCTTGCAGCATCAGAAACTGCAGAATCTTAATTACTAATTAAAATCTTCTTCTTTTAATTAACTTTCGTTACGCGAATGTTTTGATGTGATGAGGATGATGCTCTAGAAAAACTTGAGATATGGGGAAATGGAAGAATCACAAAAAATTAAAACAGTAGTACAAAATTGTTAAAATATGTTTATGTAAGAACAATTAGTTTTTTTGGCAAAACTTTGCATAAATTTGTGCTATATGATTCAGTCCAATTTTGTTAATTTTGCAAAGGTGTTGTGTAATATAAAAAGACAAAACAGTCAAAATTGTGCTCGAAGGGATTTATAAAAGTAGAATAATTTACACGCAAGTGTATAATTAAACTACGAAGGAGTTATGTCTTTTGTATCTCACCCTCGCTACTCACTTTAATGACAACCTTTTCCTTAATTTCTCAATATCCGACAGCTTTTTTAATTACTAACAATTACATGTCTACTTGTATTTACTCATGTAGTGTAATTAATAAAAAACTAATTATACTTTTTTCAAATAAAGTTCATTCATCCATTCGCAATATTACTTTCATCCAAGCTAATTAACTTTTCTTGCATATTAATGAACTCCAATTATTAATTATAGACGAATCGACATAATAATTAACTTGTTCATGTGTGTAATTGAGAATTGCTGTTGGGGAGCTTCTTCTTTCTTATTTTTTAACTGGGATACATTATTACCTGTAATTGTGTAGCATTTTTGTTTTGGTTACGCAACAGTTTTTATAATTGGAAGGGAAAATTGTAAATTCAGTCAATATATTGCAAACTCAAAACTTGTAAACGGCGTCATATCGTTACTTTTTGAAAAATAAATCCACACTCTGAACTAGTGTGACTTCTTGCAAGTTGCATCAAAGAGTTTTAATCCAATTTTATTCCCCAATTCCCAGTCCTCTCAGATTGTGCACGTGTGCAAACATAAACAAAGGTTTGAGAGATTTTACCACAACACAAGCCAAAAGAAAGTGTAAAACAAGCTATAAATTCTCCAGGATCTCCTGGAAAAGATTTAAGAAAAGGTGTGGAGAAGGGCAGACAAGACACGAGTTATATATCCCAAAGGAGAAAACTTGTGTAATAATTTCAGGTCAACAACAATCCCAAAACCTGGTGAAAATGCGAATAATGAGATTGAATTTTAGATTAGCGTGGAATTCTCTGTTTTTATTAAACTTTGGAAAAAACAATGAAATTGGTGATCTTTTATTTATCATTTCCACTGCAAAACGTGTTTCCTAAGTTGATAAAAAAAGATTTAGAAAGGTGCAAGGGATGTGCACGTCCGTTCTTTTTTGTTACCTTGAAAACTTGAAGGAAGAAGAAAGGTAATCGTGTTTTATGATACTCTGTCATATTACATTTGAAACGCTGAAAAGTGGGCTAGTGCGGACGTAAACATGACATAATAGAGATTACAGAACAGATGATAATGCTGATTATTTTGGCAATTAGCGAAAAAAAGCCTGTCTAGCATTTATCCTGTTAATTTACCATAATCTGATCGTTTCTGTTCCTATCTTGTTTGTTTTTTGCAAATTTTTCAAAAAATTAGGTTAAAAACGGTAATTTTTTATTTGCGATAATGACGGAAGACGAAAACCGCTTTTCTTTTTGTAAAAAATGAGTGGGCCATAGTGTTTTAGAAAAAGTTCAAATGAGAGGTGATTTCCATTTCGGTTAGTTTTCCTCTTTTTTGTGGCAAATTCCCATCACCACTGCGTTCTCAACTGGAACCTCCAAATGAGTTCATTTCCCATCGTGGTGATGACGATGGCAAATGATAAAGTTTGTGTGAGATGGAGTGGAAGGTATAACGACCCAGCGGTTAACTTACTTCCATTCACCTTCCGTTTTTTGGCTTGTGAATCAAATTGAGAGAAAGGCTTTAGTTGATGATGATGATCTTAATTTCCTAAGAACAAGGTCCTTTCTTCGTCCATTAAGGCAATGACTTGTGCAATAAAGCTCTCTCTTTCTCTCTTTGTTCTTTATAAAAAGCAAGTTTTAAACGGGTAAAAGGACAAGAAAAAGAATAAAAACTGGGAATTTAAGCGTAGGTAGCTACTATTTTGGCTATTTTCACACATTTTTTTCTTTTCATGTGTAATTCAACTACAATGTTAACACATTTGATCGTCGTCATTTTCTCTCCAATATGAAACCTATTTTAAAGTTTTGTTGGACTCCAGTGGGCGTCCAAGATAATAATTACTCTCTTATTCATCGAGAAGCACATGCAATTTCCAAAATTTTGAAGTCCTTGCAGGCAACAACTTGTTGACAAGAAGAAGAGAAATTTAAGTGAACAAGTTGAACACTTTTTATTGCCCAACTTTACAAATCCTTTGTCGGTTGTTTATTTTCTAATTTACTTTCAACTTCTTTTCAAACTTTTGTGGCAACGCTTTCTTTGAGACCAAAAGTGGGATGAAAAATGTGGAAGAAAGGATTACAAAAGAAGTTTAAATCCAACGTAAATCGCGTTACGCAATTTTTTTAGTTAAAAAGAAACGTTTTTTTCGGTTCCAGTTCCATTCCCATCTCATCATTCATTCAGAGAACTGCAAAGTTTTAAAGAGTAATGACCGGGATTTTTTAAAAGTTGTCCAGCGGGAAAAAAAGATAATCATTATATTTCTAATTTTAGATCCGGAACGACTCTCTGCCCTTCCCTTGAAATATTTTGTGGAGGAAAAGCGGAAATTTCGTTAATGTGATTGTCTCTGTGAGTGAATGTGCCCTTTTAATTCTTTATGTCTCTGGATGATCATTGGGAAGACGTGCTCGTGCGATTCTGTGTCGAATTCTCGTTTTTTTAGACTTCAGTGCAGTGAGTGGGGCAGTGAAAAAATGGAAACTTCAAAGATGATAACCCCAGGGATTAGGTAAGTCTTTCTGTTTTTTCTCTTGGAAATAAAAGTTTCAAAGTTTTAAATAGAAATTCGTATTCTCAGCACACTTCTTTTATTACGCGTACGAGACGAGACAAAGAAAGAGAGGTCCTCTGTAAAAAGTGGAGGATTCCAAAAAAAAGTCCTCGATAAAAACAGTTACTTTTTTAGAAAGTGGAACGAGATTAGCAGAGGAAAATAAAAGATTAAAAAATGTTTATTTTTAGATTGCTATGAATTCTGATGAAACCGGGAAAATTGAAGGTTTTAATGGATTTGGCCATTGTGTTGCCCTATAAAAAATGCGTGGTTGCTCAGATAAAGCTTTTGGATAGTGAATTTTAACTTTTGATTAACTTTGTTTTCTAAACCATCATTTGTCATTATCAAAATCATCACAAAAAGTACTTTTTGTGTTTGTGAAACATGACATTGTAAACTTAGCGACAGCCACAAGAAAGACAAAAGTTTTACAAAAGAAAAAACTTTACAAAAACATATTTCAGAAAGAAAATAATATCGCAAGTGTAACACTTTTGATAAAGTTTAACAATATTTAGAACAATAAAGGGCATAAATAAAGCCGGAATTGTTTAAATCATGGAAATGAGATTAGTAAAAGTAAATAATTCACAGCTTTGTTTAAACTTGGAGATAAGCAAAGAGAAAAGGTTCCAGTTTGAAATTCCTGAGAGTTTAACAGGAACTGCAAAGTTCTATTAATCGTTGAAATAATGTTTGCCTTTGAAAGGAGTAGGAATTAGGCAATAAAAAGTTTTAAATAATCCAAAGCTATTTACTTACGAGAATTTATGTCCTCCACCTTGTTTTTAAATATTTATTTTAACCAAACCTTTTTACCTGCTTAAATAATCCAGGGCTGGAGAGTGGCTTAAGTTTATTTTTAAATTCACACAAAATATATCTCTCTAAAATGAACTTTCTATGAAGATCAAAGAATACTTACGATTTTAAAACCAGAGTTTATAAAAACCTTTTTCAATCCCCTTTTTATCCAAAAGAATTCCTTTCCCTTTGCCGGTTACGTAATCATTTGGATCCATTTAAAAAAGAGTGACTGGGTCAACAAGAAACGTTCTCACGGTTTAGCCAGAAAAAATCCGCTCTCATAACTCTCCTTTTGATTGTTCTTTACTTGTTCATTCTTTTCTTCTACTTAATAGGGGGAAAATTAAACCCTTTTTCCAGACGGATAAAAAAAGGAATTTTATAAATGTCTTTAATAATCATGCCTATGTTTTTTATCAGTTGCGTAATTGTATTCTTCTTGCATTTTGTTAAGCTCATTCTCATGGAGAAAAGAAAGAATTTTTCGAATTGCATAATAAAAAGGTAAAGTTATTTTATTGCGCTTTTGCCGACGAGAATAAAGTTTCGGAAATTCCTTTGATGGCATGTTGCCTTCTGCTTCAAAGCTACGACATAGCTTGGTTCTTACAAGATTGCTACATTTTTTCATTTCAAAACATTTTTTGTCATTTTCAACTAGAAAACTTGTTTCTTCAGAATCAGAACCAGCACAAACATCCGCAGCAATTTAATTTTTTTGGTAATTTACAAAATCTGCAAAAACAATCGAGGAAATAAAAAGTGGCTTCTTCCTTGGATTGAAGATGATTAGGATAATGACAGCGATGATTGTAGATATTTAAGACAATTTCACCAATTTCCATTGTAGATAGCACTGCGTTGGGAAAACATGCGTGTTTGCATCACAAACTGCTACTTATCATTAATCCCCTTCTTCTTCACAGTAATTTGAAGCCGACTGCATAAAATGTTTTTGATGATTCTGCAAGATTTGTGTGTTTTAAAAGAACTTTTTTGCTAAAAGCTTTTGTAAAAAAAACTTGAATTTTAACACTTCATGAAATATAATATTTTAAGGTGAAATATGATAAATATTTTAATTAAGAAATTATTTTTGCAGATGTTGCTTATATTTTTTACTTGTAAACCTGATATGCCACGACAAGGACAATCGTTTTTGGTGAATGTCGCATAAAAATAAAATTGCGTTGATAACTAAATTTTTGCAATGAACAAAACATGACAATAATTTTGTCCAGGAATAACTTTTGTAAACTTGTGTAAAACTTGACAGTGACCAAAAATAGGGTTTTAAAGCTGAAAGAGCAAAAAAAGTTGTTAAAAATTGTTGTCAACATTGAAAAAAACTTATTAAAAAGTCTCCTGGAGTTTCCACTCCTTCTTGCCTATTTTTTATGAACGTTGTTATTGTAAAGTTCTGTGCTGAAAGCTCTTCTCTGCTGCAATTTGTGATGGGTTTAAGAACAAAAAACTGCATTTTTTATTTCGGTGATCATTATTGAACAAACAAGACCAAATTTAGAAAATTAACTACGCTTAAAGAACGTAGAAAACGTAAACAATTTTAAGAGGGAGGCGTGAGTGAGCTTTAAACTTGTAAAATGCGTAAGGCGTAAAGAATGGCGTTGGTGGAATTAAATTTGAAAGTTTTTGGTAATTTTTGTAGGGCATATTTTCTAGTTTCTGATCATTCAGCTTTTGTTTTTCGAAAGTTTCTTTAAAATGCTACGACACGTTCGCAGGGCTGTCCAGGGAAATCCTTGTGAATCGTGAGCATTCATTTCTTTCTTCTTACGATTTTGGATTTTAATTAGAAAAAGTGCGGGTTGGATGGGATAAATGCACGTGCAGTGAGAAATTGTACGTGATTTTAAATACCAGCTTGCATCATTTTTAAATTTCTCTTGCAAATGTTCACACATAATATCTTGAAAAATTATTTAACGGCCAACAAAACTCTGCCCATTTGTCACGGCTTGTGCAGTATCGTACATTTCTGCTTAATTGTTAATTCCCCGCATAAAATCCTTTCATCCTTCTCTGCAGCGATGAGGGCAGAGGGGAGAAGTTTTTGTTGAATATTTTTAAAAGCTCATCTGGACGGGGAATAAACACAGGTAAAAAACCTTTCCATAATAAACAATGGAGTCTCTTCTGAAATATTTTCCCTTTAAAAATAGGGGGTTTTAAAAGTCTTTTGTACGACTTTGAAAGGGTGAGTTAACCTTGACGAGTAAACAGGGGAAGAAGGGGGATTGTGATTGTACAATACTGGATTTTTCATACAGGAGCTGGAATACCAGAAATTTATTCGTTGAATATTTTTTTCTGCTGTGGATGAACGTGAAACTTTAGATGAAGTTGTTTTTAACAATTTCTCCTCTCTTCAGCTTCTGAATCCTTTTTGGTCATTTAAACTTTAAAAGGAAAAGACTACTTTGTCAACGGTCACCACAATGATTTATTTTTTACTTACAATTCACTCAAATTCTTTGATAAAAATTTGTAAGTGACGCACATTTAAAATCAATTCTACCAATCAATTATAACAGAATTGGGAATTTCGTAGGTGGAATGCACAGTTGAAGGAACTCTGGTACATTAGCTTAATTGAAATTGAAAATAACGAGGTGTAGGTTGAAAACATTCAAAATCACTTCATTTCCCCGTAAAAACGTTGAAATGGGCACGGAACCAGCTTTTGCAATGGAGTACTTCCCCTTCGTATTCATTTCAAAATTGATTATGTTTTTGTCATTTATTTATTGCAATCCATCCAACGTATTTCCCAATTTGATCAATAAAATCTTCGTGTCTGTTCCCCCATTAGGGTTTGAAGAACATCTGCGTCCATTTTTTTGGACAGTTGGACAAGCAGACGAGTAAAAAGGATAGCGCTTGTACACCCACACCATCCACAACATATTTTTCATGAATATTATAGAAAGAAACAAAAAATATTTACAAAGGAAGGTAAAGGAGAAGAATTTATAAAAATATTTACAAGACATGTGTCCTAAATGCCCGGTGTATGAAAAATAGACAGTTGATTGTTGCAATCAACGGAAAAGAAAACTGGACACATCTGTGTCAAAAATGAAGAGATGAAGAGCCACATGGTCTTTAGATTTGCTTTAGGAAATTGTACACTGTTTTCCTAAAAATAGCAGTGAATGCTCAATTCATTTACCTAAAGGGAAAGGAATGTACCTAAATTTACAATGTGGCTCGTGCCATCCCAAAATTCATTGTCATTATTCCGCTCCTATACGCTCCTTAATGTTTTGTGCAGATGCTTCTCAAATGTTTTTTTTCGTTACAGAATAGAACAGGAAAAGGTAGCTGAAAGGAGTAACGTGAGCTTATTTTTTTATCTACTCCAGAAAACTCGTTTCAGGGGATTCTACTTTTTGTGGTATTTTCCTGCATAAATGAAAACGAGCTTATCATCATGATAAGAGTTTAAAGTAGACTGTCGTGTTTTGTTTTGTAAAATGCAGAGGGACATGTACCAAAGCTTGTGGATTTAATGCCTTTTCCTCATGTTTTCTGTCACATGTCGTGTCTCTCCTTTTAAACATTTTCGGAAAGAGTCAACCTGTCTGTCATAATCATTGTAAAATCATGTGAAAATAGACCACAGATATTCATTTCAAAGAACAATGACAAACTGACAAAACTCGCTGCCTGGTACAATAGCAGAAAATATTCTTTGTAGGATAAAAGAGTATCCTCCTTTCTTGAAAATTTTATTTTGTTCGGTAAACAAAAAAAGAGTTGATGGGCCACACGTGCTCCTCATCTGCTCTTATTTTCTTATAAACTCCAGAAGCTAAAAAGGAACCTTTTATTCTTCAAATCAACTTGTTCATTCTCTAACCCTTGCTTATTATCTAAAACAATTCACGCCATCCGCCTTCTTTTACGACGGTTACGATATTTTTCAAGAATAAACAGAAAACAGTTTTCAATTGAAACAATATGGTTTATTTTTGTTGTGTTGCCATGGCAAAAAGTCGGGATCCTCATCAAAGAAATAAATGGAGGGAGGAGACGAAAAAGGAATGTAGATTATCTTTCCACTTCCTCAAAACTGCTACCTCAAACAAATGAGAAATTGCAATGCAGTAAAAACGCTCCTAAAAGAAAATATATAACAGTAATAATTGTTTACGGCGTTGTTCTCCCGACATAAAATCCTGTCTGGCAATAATTTCAAATAAACTCGTCAGACTTCTCTTTTTTTCTGGAAGACTTGATTATTACAATCCTGCTACAGTTTTTCCCCATTTGGTTCAACATTTCGAATTTGTTTCCTACTCAAAAGAGATGATGATGACGTTGATATTTTGCAGTTCTATACATTATTATGCAACAAAACTTGACTTTGACTTATTTAAACTTTGCTAAAAAAATTACTGCAGAAACCAGTTCCGTATTAAAAAAGGAAAACCCGATGTATAATTTTTTGACTGCAGTTCTCTCTTAAAACGAGTATTTTTCTGAATATGAACAAGTTGTCTCAAACTTTGTCTCTTCCTGTTTTGCATGTAGTAAAGTGAGTAAAATAAAAAGGTATACGTTCTCACATTATTCATGAGGTTAAAATGAAAAGTTGTAAAATACGGAAAACTGGGAGGGAGGTATAAAAACAAACAACCGTTTTTAAACCGTCGTTTGAATTTCTGGAAACCCTCTTTTTATCTTTTTGAAAAGACGTCTTCATCTTGGAAATAATTTTGATGAAGATGACGGTAATGAAGTTCAAGTAAAGTTATGATAGCGTTAAACGAGCCAACAAAACACCACCACCAGAGCTACCTCCACCGAAGAGTAGTTTTTTTATGAAGGAATGAATATTACATAACAACGAGTTTATCTGCTCTGCTGCTTCTGGATTTGGCCCGTGATCAAACCGAAAACCTTTTCTTCACTTCCTCCCTCGTCCTCTCCTCTTCTTATCAACATTTCGCAAAGAAGGAACGAGCAATATTTTCAATAAAAAACGGTTAACTTTTTAGCTAAGCTCCGCTCTTCCGTGCAATATAAAAATGTTTTATGAACAACTTTGAAATTATGAAGAGATGCTGTTGCTAATGCTTATTTTAAGGTTCAGTTCTGGAGGTTGCTTCTTGTCTTCACTAGCACGGTTCAGGGAATAACTTTTGCTAGCACTTTTTTATGCATTTTATTATAAAGGAAAAAGAGCGTTTTCCCCGTCGTTATCATTTTTTCCCTGCCACTCTCAAAAGGGATTATCATTCTAGGGACTGGCTTTCTTTTTGCTAAAGTGGACTGAAAAATAGTTTTTTCAGGCGGTTGATCTCCTTCTTTTTCTCACACTTATTTCCAGAGAGGATGACAATGAAGACGTGCAGAAAGCCACTGCCATAAGGATATTATCCGTTCAAACAACAAAGAAAAACTCGTTTTTTATTCTTGGACACAAAAACTGTCTTCAAAAGTTTTTAATAATTCTTACCCAGAACACTGTATCCATTTAAAACAAAGAAAGCAAAGAAACTTCTTTTTTGGGATGATAATGATAGTAATAATGAGTGGATGAGTGAGTTAGAAGAAAAACTTTGTCTATTTGGAAAAGTTTTTAACTTTTCAAGAATTGAAACAAAAAGTAAAAATCATTTTCGTTTATTTCTTGGAGATTGCACACTGCATGGAAACTCCTTCCGTTTGTTCTACTTTTTTGCATACAATTTCATTTCTAAATTTTGTGAGTCGCCGTCAGTCGTGCAAAAAGATGAAAAGAGAGCTGCTGGCTGAACAAAAGCCTTTCTCCATAAATGCATCCTTTTCACTCAAATTTCAATTATTTCATAACGCATGATTTCCCATTCTAGCGGAGAATGAGAAGTGGGTGAGTTATGGAAAGAAAGCTGATGGAGAGATGTTGATGATTATGATAATGATAATAATTGAATGCCTTGGAAAAAAGAGAACAAAGACGTTTAATTTTGAGTTGGAAACAGCTTTTCCTTGGGAACGTTTTTCTCAAAATTCATTTAAGCAGGTGTGAATTTGCATAACATTTTGATAATGGGCGCGTAGTGTGTACAGCTATAAATGTAAATGGTAATGAGATGACTTCCAAAAAACTGTTCCTCCATCCCTCCATTTTCCCCTCCGTCTTGTACTTATGCCTCCCAGTTCACCCATTCTCATGCAAATGTAATAAGCAAGCAACAATCAAGAATTGGTTCAATGATTCCTCCCATCCTTCCCTCCATCATCGTAACCAATTTAGCCAAAGGATGGGAAACCTCTTTTGTCTCCTTTTCTACAGAGCTCCACCACCAAAAATTACGTTCTTTTGTTACATGAAATAAATTTTAAGAGGAAACCTTGTGCGAACAACCATTATCTTCTAATCTTAAACCATGTAATCCACTCTTTCACCGTTGGAGAAAATCCTTGTCACTGTCCTTGCACATTCTTTTCCTTTTGTCGTTTAAATTTCCGATTTTCGACTTTGCCAAGTCAGCGGATTCTTGCATGTACAAAAACCTCAAAAAATCTAATTCAAATCAGCTGTGGCTGATAAAATTGTGACGGTGACCAGACACGTCAATTTCCCTGCACTAGGTCAGACAAAAAAGACAATTTTTTAACTTATAAGGCTCACAACCCACGGTTAAACGTGAAAGAATGCTGAGAATTGAGTGAGTTACGTAAAAATCAAGTCGTGCATTTTCTCCAAAAACCCAATTTGAGCTTTTTCATTCCGTTTCTATCATTTCTGCTTGAACACTGCCTTTACTTTCTGGTCTCGCTCTGTTTATTACGTGATTTGAGATTTCAATCAGATTTTTTAGATGAAATGTAGATAATGGATTGTTTACTCTTCAGATAAACCATTTTCTTACAAGGATTTACATCACGAAAGATATCATTTTTTTCACTTTAAACATTCGCCTGCTTTTCCCATGTTTATTTTTGCGTATTTGAAACCTTTGTAATAATTTTAAAAATTATAAATAATGACTTGTGTGTCGTTAGTGGTCAATAAATGACCACTATTATCATAATATTAACCCTTTCGTGCAATTTTTTTTACTTTCTGATTCTAATTTCTATACTGATTCCGTTACTAACAAGTTTTTTTCGCAAATTCGCAACAAAAATTGCGAAAAGAATGTAGAATTTATCTTTAGTGCTCATTCTGTTTGACAAGGATTTTATTTCCGGTTCACTTCACAAAGTAATTGGGATTGTAGTGGTGAAGAAGGCTTTTTGGATATTTTGATACAGATGCCATCCATCCTTATTATTTTTCTTGGGAATTTACCCAAGTGGAAAACGACAGGAGAAATCCGCAAAAACATTTTTGCTTTTTCAAGTAAATCATTAGAATTAGAAGGAAGGTTTTGCTAGAAAAAAACAGCTTCCTCCGTCACTTCCACTCTCCGCCGGTGGGTCACCCTTCACTGACCACAAAAAATTCCGGGGTTATCATTAATTGGAATTGCTACGTCGTCATTTTCAACCATTTTTTCTATTAATGACTCGTTTTTTCCTTTTAATCCTCATCCCAAAACATTCTTTCGCTTTTTATTCCCGTCACAAAACTTTTTTATTAGAAAAACTTTCCTGAAAAGGCAAAGGCCACTGAAATTTAAGGCTTGGATAGCCCTCCCCATCCGTTCCATCTTCCCTACTTTCTATCCTTGAAAACCGAAACTTTTTGAAATAAGGAGAATCCGTCGATATTTCTAATGAGGATAAGGAGGCGAACAATATTGTTCATTAAAGAAAGTTTTGAGGATTTTCCCAGGAAAGAGTTCTTATTAGGAAGGATATTTTTGCAAACTTCCGTAAGAGATGAATACGAGAATGATAAAAGGTCAGGCTTAAACGCCAGTATCAAAAAATTTGATCTTAGAAAAGAGTTTTTGTAAGCTTTTGCAGCGTTTTTCCGGTCCGGTTTGGAAAGTTTGAGTGTGTGAAGCGAAAAAACGGGGACATTTGAAATAAAAACATTTTCCTGGGATTTTTACAGTTTTTTCGCTACTGCCACTTAAAATAAAGAATGTTTTTTATTTACAATTGTTTCTCTCCTGCGCTTTCTCCCTCGCTCCAATACTTCCAAAATGTTAACAAGCAGGAAAAGGTGTCATTCTGTTTTCTCAACTCCTTCCAAACCCATTCAACTGTTCCATTTCCTTTCCAAATCCTTTTTCTTGTTAGACTATATTTTCCCATCAAGGAAAAAAGGCACTTTACTATTTTAACTGGTGAACTAACGTTTTTGTTTACGTTTTTTGTGGCCCCGTCTTTTTTAATGTTTAGAAAGAATCTTGTGCTCTCTGCTTTGAGAAAGTCATCTCCAATCCGTAATCGTATCTCGTAAACATAAATAAACCCAAACTAAATGGAATTCTCCAGCAACAAAAAAACTTTATCCTTTTCAAGTCCGATCTTTATATTTATGATTATGCAATATCGTCATCGGCTCCAAGAAAAGGTTTTCTTTCCCTGGGACAATACCGCGACATTGTGACATCGCCTATTTCCCATCGATCGCTTTTTTCACAATCTACAAGTTCTTATGCAAACCTAATTCTGCTCTCTCTATTCCTCGCCGCACATGTGTCCTTAAAATAACTTTTTGCATTGCCTACTCGCTTTTCTCAAAAGGCAACATCTTTTCCTTTATGAAAAGCAAAGATGAATACTCCATCAATTCTTAAAATCCTTGCTTGACTTTTATTCCTTTATTTAACAAATTCGCATTGTTTTCCCTTCGGCAAAATGTCCGTTTTCAATCTTAATCTAGAGCCCTGTGCTTGAAAGGTTTTATTGAGAAGAAAATGTTTATTGCAAAACGCACGTGGACTCTCTTTTTCTGGTTATGTTAAATAGTCCGTGTAATAAAGACACATTTGACTGTTTCTATGTTGATAATCTTACATAAATGGAGGAAAATGGAGGGAACACTAGGATTGTATGGCTTCACTTGTAATTTCATTGTGCTGACACAGCACTCCTGTCATTTCCAAGCTAAATACAAAGAATAAATCAGAACCGGGAAAAGTGAGAATTAAATAGGTGACCCGGTTTTTAAGAATTCATAACTTACCAGATGAAATATTATATTAAAAAACAAACTCTTGTCGGTACCGGGTTGGATTTATTCCTTTTTGCAACAATATGCGACGTATTTCCTGTAAGTAGGATTCTCTTCTTTTTAAAACCTTTGAGAAGTTACGAGCCAGAAGGGACTTGCCCGAGTCCCTTTAAATGCAATTCAATGAGTGAAGAAAGGAACAAGAGTGGATGATGATGACAAAGTTTCAAGTTTCACACACTTTTTCCAAACCGAAAGTCATTGGAAGAGGTCTTTTATTTTCTAACGGATGAAAATAACCATCATCATTCACATCATCGTTTCCATTCTTTGTCGTTTTTTCCCTTGATTAAGCCACCTATTCATTCATTTCGGTTTCTTTCTTTCGCCCAGAATGATTTTCACAGAAAAAATCGAAAAGGTTTTGGTATGCAAGGGTGAATCAAATATCAAAGGGAGAACAGTGAGAAAAATCAAACTGTACCTGTAGTACAAAAATCCATTTAGAGTTTTCTAAATGAATGAAAAATATTATTTGTGAAGATTTTTGAAAGAATTTTATAAGAATTTTTAAAGTTTTTGTTTGTTGGACGAGTTCAAAATGAGAAAAAATAATTTTTGCTTCTTTCTAATTTTATTTTTCTCACAAGGAAACCATTCCAGATGGGTTTTTAACACTTGGGAATTCTTCTTTCTTTACAGAATGCATTTTACTTGAGCTCTTCCTCAATTTTGAAACAAGATATTATTACGCAATAGAAAACAAGACCAGTTTGTTACTGTTATGGCCATTTTGTTGATGAGACTGGTATTACTGAATATTTTTTCAAATGGATTGAAGTACTCCTGAATAAAAACTAGAAACCCTTGTTTTTCACGCTAATCCCAATCATTTTCTTCTTTGTCTGCCCCATTCGAAAAAAGGATGGTAGCGGCCGTTGAGAGAAAAGGGAGAGTGAGTAAGGCTTGTTCTCTCTGAATAGAAGAGCTCGGTTTGAAGGGAGAGCTAGTCAGTGACTATGGAGCATTTGTTGAAGAAGGAGCTCAGCTCTTTTTTTCGGATAGGGCACTTTTTCATTCATTTTTAGGCCATTGCGTGCATTTACAAAACGGATCTTGTTTTTCCTCTTCTTCTGAGGAATAAAATTCAGAAAATTGCATATTGACATGGAATCAAGTCAATTCTGTGGCGGTGTTCTCAGTGTGTTCCCAGAAGGAAATGGGATGAGTTTCTCAAAGTCTAAGAAACAACATTATCAGGTTCTTAATGGGTTCAACTCTTTGTTGACGTGAATCCTCTTTTGTTTTACTCAGTGTCTGTGTAAATCCAATTCATTAAGAATATTTCAAACGGCTAAGAAAAGCTTCCCGTCAACGACCTACAACGGAAGGAAACGTTCGCGTGCGTTTTTCTTTGTGGTTTCTTTCTCTGGAATGTTAAATGACGAGGGAGACTATTTGACAGACGTCAAAAAAAGCCTTTTTTATATTCAATCCTCGTCCCTTTCTTTAAGGATTCTTCTTGTCTAAACGGTCCTGTTTTTTGCCATAAAAATTGCAAATTTAATTTTGCACAATTTTTAACCCCGGAGTTTAATATAAAAAGATATATTTTCGGAATTATTGTGAAAATAGACACGTTGTGAATGTGTCATTTTGGTTCATTGCTCTGTGACATCCTCAAAGGACTTTCTTATTTTAAAAAAATAATCAAAAAAGGATTTTCGCAAACGTAAGTGAAAAAAATTCTTGTTGATTTGGTAAATCTATTTTTAATACATAAAAACCCGAAATCCATTTTATCTTTTTCCTCTGGCTTAAAAAAGCTTTTTGGTTTCCAAAAAGGCATTGGAAAAGACTAAGGAATTATTAATTAGCTTTTCTCTAGAGACCAGAGTCTCCTTTCTGCCCTTCTCTTTCCGCTTGGAAAAATAGGGAACAAAGAGAGTGGATTTCCCATTACTGTCGCAACAAAACTGCATAACCGTATTTTATTTCAATTGGGCTATCATCATCATCCTCATTTAGGTAGGAGAATCCTAAATAAATAAATTTTGCTAAAATTGGCACACAAACTCAACCAGCAGCTTTCCCAATGGGCATTAAGGATTAAAAACAAAGCAGACTAGAGAGAAGGATGGAAAGACATAAAATACTTTTCAGAGATAATTTCTTTTGGCTCAGGTGCACCCAAATAAAAGAAAAATGTGCCCAATTTCCAAAGGAAAAAGGATCTGCAGTTTTTATCTTTGGGAAGCTCTAGTGAAAATTTGTTTTTGTTTCTTTTCTCTGGAAAATGGCAAAGGGAGAGTTGGATAGCAACTTTCATGTTATTTTTCTTCGTTTATTTTTCTAAGGAGGATACGACAATCAGAAGATATAAAAAGTTACAAAAAAGTTCACTTTTCACACGGAGCGCCGCCATCAAAGCCAATATTTATTTTCTGACCTTAATCCTTCTTCTTTTTTCTTTCAAAAAGATTGAAACAGAGAAAGTGGGCTCACAGTTCTTTTTCTTACTCCAACAAAGTTTACATGGGAAGAATTGCAAATAAAAAAGTATCTTTTGCATTTTTTGCAACGGTATAAAATAAAAACGGACTTTTCTTTTTTAATAAAAGGAAATATGAAAGGAAATAAAGGTGGAATAAAGTAGGAGTGAGTAATGCATACTTATTCAGATACAAAGGCTTCTTCCCTTTCCAACTTTTCATCTCAGTCATCATCATTCATGTCAAAAAGCAATTTCAGAAGATTTGCATTGCATCATCATCACACGACAGAATAAAAAAGTAGCTCTTTTTGGAAAACTTTTTGCAAATTTAAGAATTAATCCTACTTTTTTGTTTTAGATGGCTTCGCTAAGTGCGCATCGAAGCCCGTCCGCACTTCATTCGTCAAATCAAGAGAGTTGTACAGCGCCTGGAGTTGTTCTCCGGGAGAATTTATATCAGCAAAATAATCAACCATATCGAAATCAGTATTATTCCACGTACTCCCCGCAATGTCCTGCTTTCTCTGGAACGAGCTCAGTTCTTACGCAAACAGCAGAAGAAGACGAGAACAGACGGAATAGCATCTGCAACAGCAGTTTCAGCAGTTGCTCCGGTGTAAACGGCGCTGCTTTGTTCCTCACAAACCCTGCTTTCCGGCACAGCGGCTCCCGCTCTAGTAAACTCTACTACGATTCGGATTTCTCGTGTCCAACTTCCTGGGAATTTCGGGATAATCATAGACATCAACAACTTCCTCAACAGCTGCATCGTCCTTCGAATTTGTTACGCAGTGGAGTTCCAGGAAGAGGCTCGGTGTCAACGTCCACCTTTACGTTGACACAAGTAGGGCAAGTTGGAATGCCAGGTGCATCTCCTCCGACAACAGCCCTTCTTTCACTTCCGTTAAGAACTGGACCGAGGAAAGCGGGAACGGCGTCTTCTTCTTCCGCAAATTCTTCGCTTTCCACAACTCCGTCCCCTTTGGATGAACTAGGTCCTTATCAAGTCCAGATGGAGTTGTCCCTTCTGCGAAGTAATCAATCTGGTTCGTTTAATGAACAAGGAAATAATTGCTCTTGTGTTTTATTGAATCCCTCTCCAACTCGGAACATGACGGGAGGGGAGCTTAGCGGAGTTATTGGAGGTGGGGGAGACGGGCTTAACTTGCACGAGCTTACTGCCTCCTATCACCACTCTCATCATAACAACAGCGGGAATGGAAGTGACGGGAGTAGGAACTCAACTGGAAGTCATCGCAGTCAAGACTCTGGCTTTTCTGATTCGGGAGAAACTCGAAGGAGGAAAAGTAGCAGAGGGGAATCCATTCTAATTAATCCTTCCGCTAACGAACCCTTTCAAAATGTCGCAAATTCTTCTCTTCCACCACAACAGCCACAGCAAAGCTTTCACAATGGAACTTTGCATCAGAATTCAATGAACGGGTGCCACTCCCCTCTTTATCTTGTTTTCCATCAAAGTGTTGTTGACGAAATAAACGGTAATTGTTGTAGTGACAAGTCTTTCGCTTCACCTACTGCACAATCCTCAAGGAATGCCAATATTAACAATTCAAACTCTCTCCCGCCACAAACCCTTCAAAATCATATTTACGACTGTGTCAGAAACGGGATGGATGGGGGGATTCCCATGCCAAGCCCAATTCCTCCAGCGGGCTTTGGATGTGGCAGGTTATTAAGTAATCAGGGAGGGAGCAGCAGTTCCACTCCAACACATCCACAACATCAACCCCATCCAATTTACGGAATTGTAACGACTTCAACTTCACAACAACCTCGACGTCCAGCATCGGTTGATATTTCCTCGTTGGAAGAGAGAAAGGAGGGCTCCCCAGTGGGAGGAAGGGCAACCACGTCGTGTACAAATTGTCTGACCTCCTCCATTCCCCATCCCGATGAGATGGACAGGTTCACCCTGTCAAAAAGAAGGTCATTTTCTCCAAATTCAAGAAGAAATCATCAAGACTGTCACGACATTTCTGCACTTGCTTCTTCCACTTCAGCCACTGCTTTGGCAGCCCTCCGCGTACCTCTTTCCTCTTCAACTCCTAAACGGGGCTACTATTCCTCTTCAAATGTTGTTAAAATTGATAATTTCGAAAGTCTGAATAAAAACGTGAACAAGGACAGTAACAACAACAGCAGTGGTGGAGGAAGTGGACGGGGTTCAAAATCTAAAACCTTCACGATTCAAAATCTCTCTTCATCGCAGCGTAGCGGAAGTCAAGGAAACCAATCTTCTTCTTCTCAACTAAACGGAACGGTTCTTGTTGAAGACGGATTTGCAGCAGCGGCTGGTGGACAAGTTGCTCGCGAGGGGGCGCCCCAGCCTGGGAAGCAGAAGACTCGCTCCGCTGCAGAGTCAATTTACGACAAAATTTGCAGCAGACTTTCTTCTTTTTCTTCTTCAACCAACAGTTCAGCTTCCACACCGCCTCAGAATTGTAATTTGCAAACGGCAAGTGAGAATGTCTTTAGAAACAAACCAGAACTAGTGGAACCTCCATCCTCCTTTGCATCTCCCCCAATCTGTGAAACTTCTAGTCAGCAGCAATCCTGTTCAAGTAAGAAAACCTCTGAAAATGAACCTCGTTCGTCTTCCGCAAGTGGCTCAGGAGTATTCAAATTGCCCTCAAGGACGGGAAGTGCCAAATGGCAGAGTTTACCTAGGGGGGCAATCGCCCCAACAGAATTATCTCTTCCGGATAATACATCACATCATCCTTATCCATCGGAGGAACCTCTTTCAATGGGAAAAGTTGACAATTCTCAAAATCCCCCAAAACCTTTAATATCCTCATCTCCCTCCGCATCAACTTCATCCGCACCTCTAAAGTCCAACGGTTGGAAAGCCATTCAAGACAAAGCAGAGAGTCAAGTAGTGCGCCTGTGGCTGCAAGACCTGCGAACCCAGACAGAGCCAGAGTGCTTGCACAGTCTCCAAACCAAGTGGATAGTCTCTGCCGAGTTCTCCACAGAAGATGAAAACGACGAGGAAAGGGAATACGGAAGCAGTACAATTACATCAAACAGATGGTCTTCCAATGGAGGAAGTGGACGAATCTCTTCCACCTCTTCCTCCTCCACATCCCATCACCCTTACTCATCCACTTCCCCCACCGATGGGGACACCAATTTCTCCTCCCTCACCTCAGCAGAACTCCATCCCTTTCAGTCAAATCAGGCTGGAGTGCGTCCCCATCCTTCCAATTCTCAGCTTCCTCAAACTCAAACTCTGCAGCGAAGATCTCAACAAAAGTTCCTTTCATCGATGACAGCCGCAATTCACGCTGTGTCCACACCTCTCATGAGCATCAGGAATGTTGAAATGACCGCCAACGTCATCTCTGGCGAATTCTCCAAAATTTGCAAGTACGTTCTTTAATAACTCAATTAACTTTATTTATTTCATCATCATCTCCCTCATTATTTTGTTTTCTCAAAAAATCCAACTTCCATCAATCAGTCACTGTTCTTTTTTAAAAACCATTTTTTTCTCCAGGCAATAAAATTTAATTATCTTTGACCCTTGCGGCTTGCTTGACAGCACAAAAATAAAAAACCGTTCATCATTTTATACAGTCTTGTTTTATCTTCATAAAAAGTTTCTTTTTAATCTTTATTTTTTTAAAAAAACATGACCTCGTTAGACTATTTTTTATTCGCAAATAAAGATAACAAAAAATGGCACATATTTATTTTTACGATCTAATTAACCTTGTTCATGCGAATCAATATGAGTCATTCATCTTTAAAATCCTTTAGAAACTACTGGAGTTAATATTGCGACTTTTTCTCATCTTATTCGTAAATTTATTTTAAAATATTCAGCTTCAGATTTAACAAAAAATTGTACTTTTCGAGAGATCCATATCAGATTTTAAAATTGCAAAAATATGCATTTTTCGCATTCTTCAGGTATAACACAATGATAAATATTCTTTAAAAAATTGAGCATGACCGGAGCTGCATAAAATTGCATCAGAAGCAGGAATCTTGTCACGTAATACCAGTTGAATGATCTAATTTCCGGCAAGAATGCATTGAACAAGTCAAAGGTCAAGCAACGTTTTTCTTTGCAAAAAACTGTTTTTATTCTGTCTTGATCTACATTTTTACTGAAGCCTTCAATCTGCTCGTGTTTGTTTACAGCTAATTTTTTCAGTTTTTAACGTAAGAATTTTATGCCACACATGCGGCAATTCATTTAATTCAATCAGCCGGCTTTTTCACATGCTCAACTGACACAATTTTTTCCAAGTTGAATGGAATTAGTGACTGGTGTACAGCAGAAAATTTGCATTGAATGCATAGCGCCAACACAGCAGCGATATAGTGGGAAGCAGGTCCATAGTCCGTTTCATAACAAAATTCGCATATCAAATGAATAGATCTTGTTTTTTTGCACGATGATACTGTGAATGCCACAACCATGCAGTTTTTTGCATGCTAACCTGATTAAATCACTCCCGTTCCATCCATCTCCCTCCTTTTTGCAAAAATTGCAGTGTATATAATCAATGTAAGTAAGATAGGGGAAGAGAGCAGGAGGGTTAAATATTTTGTAACATTATCTGTATCATTTTTGCACGTGCCGGAGGTTAACCCTGAAATATTTTTTTAAATTTCCAGTCATGGTTAAAAAGCTGAAAGAAATGATCTTGATCAATGTTGATGTTTAATGTTAATGTCGCTAAATTGTTTGGATAATTTCAAAAGAAATGAAAAAGTGCAAATTTAATGGCTTTTTATTTAATGTCTTTTATAAAAAAGATTTTTAGACGGGGTAACGAAGTAAGAAAAACGATGTTGCTATGCGATTCTTAGCATGCGGAATGCATTGTGATTAGAACTGGTTTAAGATGATTCATAAATGATTTAAGTGGGGTATAAAAAAGGAAAAAAGAGTGGCATAACAACAACTCTTTTGCTCAATGTTATTAAAAGGTGAGCATTAAACTCGGTGCGCCTGTCACACGGAATGAATCATTAAACCCGCCTGCTCCTCATGTTGAGGTTGTTGTGAGAAGGTTATTCGGTCTGTTTTCCTTTGGGAATGATCATTTGATGGAGAAGCTTCTATGGGAAATGATGATTGGCTTTGTTTTTAATGGCTTGTTTGTATTCTTACTTTTAGGCACTTGGAATTCGGGATATTTACTCAAGTCCCTACTTTAGTTGTGAGCTTAGTAGGCCATATTGAGGACTTCTTGAGAGTACAGCATTCCCCTGGGGGAGGTGGAAGATCAAAGGAACTGATTGGAGGGAGTGGGTTTAACATGCACTTGAAAAAATTGGAAGGTCGTCTGGAAAGCTCTTGTTATTCCCTAGATTTAGCAGCAAAGTCGATGAGTGAAGCTGCGATTTTAATGAACGCGAGCGACGGAGGGGGAAGGGAGGAAAGGGGACGGGGTCATGGAATATCTCATTCTTCTTCCACTTCCTCACCAATGCCGTCCACTTCTTCGTCTTCTTCCCCTACTTCTTCCTCATCCCCAACAGATTGCTCACAGAGGGAGGGACAACCGCTTGGGGGAGGGAGAAAGGATTCATTCCCATTTGGGCTCACTTCGTCTTCCTCATCTTCTGAGCAAGACTCCATTGACAGGCATTACAACATGACCGTTGGGGAAGTTGTGGAGGGGATTGTCACCGTTGGGAACTTGTTTAGTCAAGTGGTTGACCTGCGACTGACAAGAGACTTGGCTTCCATTTTGGATACTATTGAAGGTGGCGGTATTCCCGCGAGGATAGCATTAAAGTCCCTCGTTACTGTTTTGGCTGACGGTGGAAATCACATTTGCAGACTGGCGGCGGATATCAGAACGGTGCGGGGGTTGTTGGGAGTGTTGCTGGACACAAGGGAGGATCAAGATAAGATCCTGGCGCTTCGTTGTCTAGCAACTGTGCTTTGCGTTGGGGAAGCTGTCAAAGACTTTGATAAGGTATGCCATTTGCTTAGCTTTTGTTTTTAAATGGATTCTTTAATTAGTTTTTATTTTAAACAGGCGGGAGGTTTTGAAATCATTGCTGATTTACTGTGCGATCCCGGCCACTCCCCTTGGATGAAAATTGAAGCCGTGGCAGTACTCACTCAAGCCACTGACCCTTGGATCGACCTGGAAACGACTCTGCTCACTCTAGGCGTTCACCTCCAAAAGTTTATTGTCTCTTTAACAAGTAAGATCTTTAATGTTTTAAATTTTATCAATGTACCCCCATTAATTAACATGTTATTTTATAGATTTAATTGGAGAGTTTAAGACTGAAGAGGAGCCATTCCTTTTAATCGCGGCAGCAATTTCCAACCTGACGTTTTTAGAGGTCGCCTCCACAGAATGTTTAAAGCGATGCAAAACCGTTTCTTATCTGATCCAAGCAGTGAAAGGAAATCCAAACTTTTCCATTTTCGTTCTGGACCACGTAAGAAGCGAATTTATTATTAAAAAACGCGGGAAATTTTGCAATATTGATTGAAATCTCTTTTCCCTTAGGTCGCAACGATTATGGCAAACATGGCTGGAGTGGAGTCGTGTCGCCAGGAAATCATTCAATGTGGTGGGGTTGACGCCCTCCTGCAATTCCTTCAGCACCGACCTTCCCTCCCAGGAAAGACTGAGACGAGCTCAGCCATCACGGCGTGTGAGCGGCTTCAGCAAAAATCCACAATTGCTATTTCCAGGTAAGAAAAAAAGAATATTTTTAGAGACATTGAGCAACTGAATTATTGAATTTTAATACAATTTTTTATTTTTGCAAAGATTGGCAAACGAGGATGGAGTTGCTCGCTACGTTTTTAACATGGGTGGAGTTCATCGACTTATTACGCTCTGCCGGAAAGAAAAAGAACGGAATTATTCTGACGGAGTGCTCATTGCAGCTTTGGTAAGCTCATTTTTCTCATTAAATCCTCAGCTGATCAAAAATTGCATAACAACAACTCATCTAAACTAATTTCATTTTCAAACTCAAGAGAATCCCTTTCTTTAATTTTCTCATTAAAAAACAAATGAATTGAGTGCGTGCCAATTGGAAATTTGACTTTTACGGTGACCCTTTTTTGCTGTGGAAGTAGAGAAAGGCTGGAAAGGTGGACCTGTATAGACCGAAGTAAAAACACGTTCTCAACTCCAGCCTTTGTTTTTCCTAGAATCCACACAACCCACTATCTCCTCATCTTATCGGATTTTGATTTAATTATCATGGAGATTGGATTCTCTGTCTCTGAATTAATCATATTTTAAATATAAACTTTGATAACATTCGGGAAAGAGGGAGAGAGAGGACAAGTCATTTTATTACAGATGACTATCACGACTTTGATTATTTTTCCTCATTTTTTTATATTTTTATCTCCTTGTTCTACTCAATTCTACAAAAACCATTGAAAACCACTTTTCCAAATTTTTATTTTCTGGAGTACTGTTAAATTCAACTTTTCATTTTTTCCCATCGCCGTTTTTATTGCTTTTTTGTTTGCTTGAGTCATTTGGCAAAATTGCAAAAGCAGTGCAAATTTACACACAGTCCAGATGGACTCTGAACTGAGAAATGTACTTTTCCATGGACTCATCCAGCGTCATTATCAGAACCGATTAGCACCGCGACCAGTTCGTCATCTTCTCGATATAAACAGATTGGTTTAATGTTTACCAAAAGAGAAAGACCTGCGGCTGCCAGACAAACACAAGTTAAATTACTTCTTACATAAGTGGCATTGCACAAAGATTAAATTCGTCTGGGATGAATCCACCTTCATCTCTCCTTCCAACTCTTCAGCCAAATTCCTGCAATCTCTCTGTTGTTTGCTAGTAAATAATCTAGAACGGAGTGTTCTATCAATTCGCAAAATGCAAAAAAAAAACTGCAAGCATCAACAGAGAGAGTGTGACGAATACGTAAACAAACGTGGGACTCTTTACGACGCTCTTCACACGTGGAATTTTTTTCTCGTAGTTTCCAACTTTTTTCTGTTGAAAGATGAAATGAGAAGATAGGCTCCGTATCTGAATAATCTTCGATATTATTGCATTGATTAGGACATCCTAGGTTCTACCTGGATTTGCACGCTAAGATTCGCATGCTGTGATGATGATGCCAATGATAATAAAATGCATTTTTGTCTAAAAAGAATTTGGCTTTATGAAGACAATCACATGACTAACGTCATTTTTTAAAAACTTGTGTAATTTTATTTTTATTTTAGGCGACATTGCGAAAACTGTTGTCGCTATGTGGAGAAGACGCCGCGAAGAAACTCATTGGAGCTGAGGATCTGATCGAGCCAAGACTGTTGGATTCATTCCTTTTGTATTCCTCCAGGCAGGAAAGCTATGTTTGATTTGGGAAATTAATTACGTAAGAATTATATTTTATATTCAACATCCTTTTTTAAAAACTGTCCTATTTTGTCAAAATCATATATTTCCTATGAATAAAATAATTTACCAAGAGAAGTGTAAATTTGAAGATATCGTTTTTGTATAAATTAATCTGTACAGATAAATATATAAAATGTTAATTATAATTTAATTGCGATGAAAAAATGATTATTTTTTTCAACGAGATTATCATGCTCAATAAAAGATTTAAAACGAAGAAGCCAACTTGTTTATTAATTTATTTAAAATTTAATTGAAATGATCTACTAGAAAGCTAGTTTATTTAAAAAACGCTCATTTCCTAGTCATTTGACATCCTGGCTTATAATAAAGTGGCTTTGCTGAATAATAATTTAACATTACAATGCTTTTGGTCTACCGGGAAAATGAGATATTTAATTTTTTCATACTTGCGTGTGGTGCATGCAATAAAAACGTGTAATTTAGAAACCTCTTGCATTTATTTTTGCATCGCTGTCCCCAATTGATTAACTAATTGGAGTAAAAAACAGTGTAAAAATGGCGCAGGGCAATCTATCAAAATAGTTAGCATAGCTAATGGAATTGTACAGCTTCAATAAAAACTTAATTACAGATTACTTCATCCTCCTTTGATTGTTCTAACGTTACTTGAGTACTGCATTAATTAATTTTAACTTTCATTGACTAAATGTAAACGCGAGGACTTGGAGGGATTTTAAGATTGGAACTTTCCGTTAATCATTAACCCAGGACAAGAGGGTCACAGGTATAGTCAGTGTACTCCTGACGAGACGACAACCTCGTAGGAAAAATTTATTCAGCGACTTGCAGCTAACTCCCTTGTACTTTCCTCCTACTCCTTTGAAAATACAACGCTGTTAACGATCATTTAATAATGTACAATTTTCAACAATTAACAACGATCAGTCTTTTGCCAACAATCAAACAATGGAAAAAGTAATAAAACAAGACAAGTAACAAGTTAACAAAATTGTTACTTGACAAGCTTGTTGAAACCCAAGATGAACAAGTTAATCATTTATAAAATAAACCAGATTTTGGCGGATTTTAATTGACAGTGGGTTTTTAAACAATAATTTAATTAGTGACTGACGAAAGCTTTTTTAAAAAAGCTGCATTGTCTCCTTCACCTGAACCCACTCATTCATTCCACGACCTTTCCTCTTCTGTTCCTTTTGCAATTTAGCCTGCCATTCATTACTCACCTTAATTGCATTTTTATTTAACTTTAATTATGAAATTAAGCAAGTACGAGCAAAGGGAGAATGTGAGAGGAGAGGGCAAGAAGGCGAGTTCTTTTTAAAATAAATTTTCCTCACACTCATTCATAACCAAAGCGGTCTGGAGGTTTCAAGAACAATCAAATTAATTTCATTCTTAAAATCTTTCTCGTCAATTGACGTTTTTTTAAACGTAAAGCCGTTTTTCCTCGCAAAGACATTCTTATAAAATGAATTAGCGTAAAAAAGTTGCCACTGTCGGCTGCTTTTAAAGGAACAAGGTTAATTGCATTTTTTAACTAAACTACATCCTCAACGATATGTCACCGTGCCTCACACCATCGTCTACTTTCCAAGTACATTTCCATTCAACGTCAAACATCCGACATTTCTTCACTTTTGTAATAAAAATTTGCCCAAAAAACGGTAAAAATCTCTTTTGCGTAATAATTTTACACGTGGGGACAGTTAATCTTCAATGTCATCCTTCTTCCAAAATAGAAGCAAACGAGACGGGAAACAATTCTTTAAGGAAAGGGAATTCTTAACTGAAAAACCGTTAAACTAAAAATGACACGTCCTTTTTTAACAGTTGGGCCTATATGATTTACACTAGTGAAGTTCTACCGTTCTATAATTCTTGATTAATATTGATTTTAAGACTTTAAAATGGTCAGTTTTTCTTAATTAGCTGTGCTTTTAACCAACAATACTTTTCATTCACATTTTAAGAACAAAGACCCTTTCAAGAATATTTTTTCATTTTCCTCAGCACTTCCTCAACTCATTCATGAAATGGCGAAGAAGAGGAAAATCCGCAATTCTATTAAACCATCCAAATGGGTTAAAATCAGATACTTTAGCGAGAAAATACGGGATTTTCTATGAATGAAGGTATTTAATTGATGTAGCAGTTAAACACTGCGTAAAACGCTAAAAACATCTTCATTATCATGAATGATAGATGTAAAGCGATTAACAAAAGCTATAACGTTAACTGACGGTGATAAAAATAAGCTGGACAACATTCTTTGTAAAGATTTCAACTTTGTAATGTGAGATATCTCTTTCATAAGTTCTATAAATTCTGCGATGTTTCTAGTTCCATTTCAACAAGTTGGTAAATGTTTGCAAAATCGGATGGCTTTTTGACATGCCACCGTCGCGTGCTGGTTTATATAAAGCAATAAAAATCCGAGACGTTTAATAAAAACCCAGCCAGTCGTACCAATCCAGAGATATAAAACCTCAAAAATCATTGTTCGTACCTGAAACCTAGTAAAAAATTTATCGATTTGTACTTAGCTCCAAATTGTCTGCTATAATTTAACTAGTATTGCACAACATTGCAATTTTTTTTCGCATTTTTATAAAAACGTGTTGATCAGTTGCATGTTGCATTCTCTATTCATCCTTTTACGGAATATCCTATCATGTGTCTCCCCTGCTATGTTGTTTCCAAATTGGACTTTGGATTCGGAGAATAGAGGAACAAAGCGAGGTGGAGATTAGCATTGAAGGAAGAATATGCAAAGTTGTCTGTTTGTGTGCATAAAACTGCAACAACTGCGCTGTGACTGGTTATTTATTGGTTGTGCTGCTGTTGCCGAGCCAGAGCCTGAACCGTGTGCTTCATCCCGACCTTGGCAATGGCCTTGACTCAGATTTAGCTAGAAAAATATAAATATCTGCAGCTCTACTCTCACAAGTTAAAAATCTCAACATGAGAGCCACTTAACACCATTAAATGACATGAGGACTAACAAAACAGAAGCACATAAATTAATATCTAGCTCACTCATCATCTATCTTTTTTCTTACCTTTTAATTACATCTCCAGGACTCTCTACATTTTCGCACCTTTGAATTAAATTGCAGCTAATTAATAATCAACGAAAATAATTTCCCATCAGAAAAATGACCTGGAATGAAAATCAAGAGTGGAATTGTATTTCGACTTTTTAAAGAGTCAACTGACATTTGAGATAATTAAAATTGAAAATATTTTCCCACAGACAACAAACTGTGCAGAGAGGGACAAAAAATGAGGAGAGGGATTTTTATTCAGATTTTTTTCGTTGGTCGTACCTAACAAGGCTAACTGCTCCTCCACGTGGCGGAAATTACAGCGAAGAGCAAAAGAGAGAGAGAGAGAGTTGCACAGCAACAGCACACAAAGCCATTGCAAAAACGAGGAACGAGCAAGAGCAAACAAGTCAGAAACAGCCGGTCAATCCATATCAGCGAATTCCATGCAAAAAAAAACTTACATGACAATTATCATCATCAAACACAAACAGATCTGCATACATTTCTTTATTTAGAAAAGAAACAAATCTTTTAAAAATTGTTCAATTTTTGGGTATTTCGTAAATTCTTCCAAAGATATAAAAATAATTGTAAGTATTTCATGCAGAGGTGCAGTGACCATTTTGGATTTTGTTGCTATTTGCAAAAAAGACGATCATGCACTTGTTGACTAGTTTCATTTGTTCAGCTTTTTGCAAACTCTTATCCCTACTGACTCAGTTCTCGACTTTTGCTCTTGGAAGAGAATGTTCAGGTTTGAGTAGATGTGTACAGGGAGAGAGGAGCAGTGGAAAAAATGCAAACACAACCGTTCCAACTCCATTGCATCTATGCACAAGTTATATAAAATCATGTCAAGTTTTTGCACATCATTGCCAAACTTGTGTTTGTTTTTGTTAATAGGTTATTCATTCTTTCTATGATGATGATGATGACGACGCTGGATTGACAGGACGAGTGGGCTTATGGAAATACGTTTTTCTTCCTTGTTTTCCTCCCCGATTTGACGTTCCCTATTCCATTCCCTGTTAAAAGAAGGATTTTTTGGTAGGTAGTTGCCACGAGCCAACAATAATCAGAGATTCTATTTGACTTTGCAAAAATATATATTAAAGTTGCTAGATTTTGTTAAACAAAACGTTTTCCATTAAAAAGTTAAACACTAAAGTTTGCCATGGACCTCCCTTAATTAATAACTCCGCCTTTGTCTCATCTTTGCATTTATTGCATAATACCTGCCCTCTTACCGCTCCTCGAGTACAATCCAGACGGCAATTGCAAATGGTTTTTTAATTTTTTTGAGTTGATTAAGGAAAAACTGAAATAAATTACAAATCTATGTACAAAGCCTATTAAATGATGTATCTATACTGATAAACAAAAATGGAAGTTTCGCGAGCTTAAAAACATATTGTCAGTTTGTAATTGAATTGTAAAACTGCGTGATACTTTAATTAATTGAGAAACAATTTAAAAAATGAGATATTACAGGTGAAAAAATTGGTTTTTCTATGAAATAATGAAAACTTGATTTAACATTAATCCAATTATATAATTTAAATCAGATTAATCCGCTTTAAGAAAAAAAGGATAAAAGAATGACATTTTGAAAAAAAGCATAACCTTTTCTCCTTCAAAGCGGGTAACAAACAGTAAAAAAACTTTAAATCGTGTAGATTTCCATTTTAAGGTTTCTCACTTTGGATTTTTGGAAAGATTATGAATGCACTTGCGTTAAAGTGAAATGAAAAGATGAGATGATCGAGAATTGCAAGTATTGAACAAATCGCTATGGCTGTGTGATCTTCGTAAAAACCCCGACGGTTGCTATACAAAAGGGTTTTGGTTGGAAATGGCTGGGTTTGAGTCAAAGAGGCATTTTTCAAAGAGGATTTGAGAGAGTGTGAGTGAGAAGAAATGGATTTTGCTTGGGTTTTGCAAGTTATATACGTGGCCTCATATTTTACCTAACGGCGGTCCCACTCTACACGCTCACACAAAGTGATGCACAAGAACGAGCTGATTTTGCAAGCTTTTTTGCGAGAGATGAGAAAGAGGATTTTGTGGGAAGTGCAACAGCGTCTCTCTGTGGCTGAACATTGAATTGGACGTTTTTTCTTTGGGAACAATGCAGTTTTATGAATCATCAATAAATAAATTAGGTGGAATGAAAAGCTTTTTTATTGACAATTGAGAAAACCATCAAAAAGTATTTTTAAAGATATTTAAGATTGTGATTGATTTGAAAAGAAGGAAAATTACTTAAAAAGTGTGCAATGCTTTTTTCCTCATTAATAAAAAAGACCGTTACGGTTGGCGACCTTTACCGAACCTCTTTTACGTGGTTTCTCCTTTTCTCAATGGACATTGAAGGAAATCCTCATTCAAGTCATTCATACTTTTTAACTGAATGAGTTGATCTTGTTAATAAAGTGAGGGGAAAAGGGGTGGACTAGTTCTTAATAGTTTAATTTACATTAAAGCAAGGAGGAGATGTTAACAGAAGGGGGACGAACAATTATTTATTCTTCAATGGATTGGATTTAATTTTGACAACGACGTTGTTGTTGTGCGTGTCTCTATTCACACAATTTGTGTCAATTTTGTGAATCTGAAAGATGCCGGCTTTCTTAAGAGTGCAACAGCGTTGACAACAAAATTATGAATGGAGTAACGCAGTAGCAATTAGTAGGTTTTTAAAGATTCTTGTGGATCCCATTGGGATTGTGACATTTTGTCAGAGATCTTTCCAGGGAATTGGAGCAGTTGCAGAAGTGCAGAAGAAGAGGAAGACGAGGAATTTTACACAACTTGTCTAATTGGACTTTGCCTGTGTTAAATTGAACAAAAGTGACTTTAATCATCGTTTCGGATTTTTTAAACCCAAATAGTGCATAGTTAAATTACAGTCATTACTGGACTTTAAATTGAAAGCCTGTTAAAAGTGCTTCAAGTAATTCATAAACATTCAATGTGGAAATATCTCAAATTGCCCCAACATTTTTGTCCGCTCGGTCACATAAAAATGTGTTTGGATTGAATGTGTAAAATTGCGTGCATTTCCTTAACTCGCCAAAACTGTATCTCGCAATTTGTGCTGTTTGTGTTTGGATAACAATTTTTAAAAACTTTATGTTTGTTAGTCTCCAAAAAATGTATCTAATTGAATTCGCTTCGGCGGCAACATAACAGTTGCATCCATTCTCCTAAAATCATCATCAAATCTAGGATTTTGCAAGTGGGAAGCGCAGCAGAGTTTATTAGAAGGATTTTTTTTGCACATATTTAAACCAGAAGGAGAAGTGCACGCACACAAGACACGAGGCAAGAGACAAGGCCATGGCCAACTTTGACTTTGCAAATATTATGCCATCATCATCATCATAATCCTAATAATCTGCAAATGCAAATACTTTTTTACTTCGGCCGTTTACTCTCTCCAAACAATAACAAACATTTTTGCAATTTTTTATCAAATAAAAAACCGTTTTTTCCTCCTCGAAACCCATCCCAGCTCCCCATCTGGACTAATATTTGAATTTGGAGCACAAAGATAACTAATCATAATTAAACATGAACTTTATCAAGGCATGTGCCAACGGATAAGAAAAAACCTTTAAAAACCGAGTTGGAAACTGGAATGGAAAAGGACCTTCAACTGATAACTTATTTTAAATAAAACATTAAAAACGGATAACACTTTCTCAATGTCTCTGGTAAGAACGTTTTTAAAATCTCGCTAATTAATTAATTAACAAAGATGGTTATCTAAAGTGATGACGCGTTGATAAGAAGGAGTAGTAACTACCTACCATAACGTAATCCGCATTTTGCCGTTGGTCAAGGTCGTGTTTTTAAAAAAAGCTTTGTTTTTACGTAACATTTTAGCCTGCGTCTTCATTCTTTAAACGATTCAACAATGGGAACCGACCTTGACATTGACTTTGAAGCGTAACCACTGCATAAAAAATGCAGGGTAAAAAATGAACGTGCGTAAATAAAGTTTCATTCAATTAAACATTTTCATGCCTAATTGCATTGCACATCTTTGTTTGGCCTTCGCATCTCGTTCAGCAACTTAATTTACAAAACAATGTTTGCGTAAAAAAGCTTATGCAGGAAACGAAAAAAAAAAGCTTAACAAGAACAACATTGTCTGTTTATGGAGCTCTCTCAGCGTGGCGCTCTAACCAATTTGCTAGTGCATTGTTGAGCTTGGTCAAGTGGATCCTTATTTCCCTTTAAAGTTTTATGAATGAAAATGTTTGCAAGATTTGCAACATTGTAAAGAAAACAACATTGTATGCAATTTTTGTTGCAATTTTCTGCATCATGTGGAGCAACAGGTCATTATCAAATACGCGTTAAAAAGAGTAAAAATAAAAAAGGTACTTGCTTGCTGTGTCTTCTTGCAAAAATTGAATTTACGATATACTACGACGAGAAAAAACGAGTGGACGAGATGATGATTTTTGGAGATAATGAATGAAAAAAGTTGATGAGCAACATTGTTTCATTCATAAAATTTTTGTCGTTCAAAATGGTTAAAAGATGAATCATCAACTTTATCAGTCTAGGTGTGTGTGCCGGCATTACGCAACATAGTTGCAATTTTTTCTGCAACATTTACCCAATTTGCACTCCAGCGCCACTCGCCATCCAATATTCAAACCAGAAATATTGTTCCTGAATTTTAATCAGGATGAATCAGTAATATTTTATAAAAACGATGCCCAACTGAAACAATGTTGTTTATTGAGTTTTGCAATGTCTGGAAATTTAACAATTCCCAAGAAAAGCTAACGCTGTACAAGGAAAAATGGTTTCTGATGAGAAATGAAAAGATTTGCAAATGATGCACCAGAGAGTTCTGGTCAATTGGGCTCTCTAGTGAAAAGTCTGGAGTTTTTACTTGAAAACAATCCCAGATAAACACCACCCACATCATAATTTTCGTCTACTTTAATTTTATACAAATTAGGTCGCAAAGATCTAATCTACTTTCAATTCACATCAGAAAAAAATATTACAATTGCATTCCTCATTATTAATCTGCAACAGCCTCGGTTTTTTACTAAATCCATTGCAGTTACACTATTGCAGTAGGAAAGAAATGCAAAAGTTAATCATTCTCACAAAATTATGATAAGGACGTTCATTTCTAGCAAAACAAAATATTTTTCTAGATCTCATTAAAAAACTTTTATTTAAACATGGCTGGCCTTGTCACTAATTAGTTTTTATCGTCTATTGCATAATGTAAAATGCAACAATTGAAAGGTAATTACAAGGAGGTGGATTAGTGGTTTGTTTTGGTTATGTAATCAAATCAGCAACGGTTTTCTTAAAGGAAGAAAAACAAGGAGGAGGAAAAGTCTAGTGTTTTTAATGCAGAAAAATTGCATTAAATGCTTCTAGGATTTAATGTTTGGGTTTTAGATTTTAATGTTTTTGTTTTGTCTGGATTTTGTCCAGGAAAAACGTCTGGAGATTTAAAAACTAACACTAATTAACTTTGTTATTGCAACAATGTTATATTTAAAGTTTTGGTGGAAAAGAAATTTAATTGTTAAATCTGAGATGGAATCATACATCGCTTTGGCCTAATTCTCCATGGCTAGAATGAATTGCGGTTTCTTATCCTTTCGTTAAAAAAATCAATTTTAACCAATTGTCTTTGAATTAAAAATGTGTCAAAAATTAATAGAGAACGGAGAGTTCAATGATATCCCGGCTAATTAGAGAATGATCTGGGTAAACCCGCGTTTCCGGTTTGAAATAATTAATTTATTGTTTGCTTTTGTATTGCAAGTGAGTAAAATGGGATGTTTCTGTGGTTGTCGCGGACCAGCTTGTTCTTTGGTTTCTGCGGGCGGAACGTTCAAGATTTTTTGCTAAAAATCCATAACTCAATTTCAATTTTAACCTTGTATCTGTTTTATTAATACTGGCTAGTTTAATTTTAATTGACCTCGTTAAATAACATAACTTTTCAAAAAATAGAAGTTATATGCTAATACACGAATTATAAAATCTTTTGGTGATTCTTAGCCAAGCTTTAACAGAATTAACAAGAAGTTGGCGGGGGGCAAGGTCAAAAGTATTTTTAAACATCACTCACCCACAGTCACATATTTCAAGTTTTACCGTTAAGAAAATACCTGCTTGATTGATGATCGATTAGATCCTGTAAATCCTCGAGCTTTAAATCTTTACTCGTACGTGATTGATTTTTTATTTATGCTTAATCTGAATACAAAGGATTTGCTAATCTTTTGTTTGCTTGTTAAAGCCCCAGACATTTCATTTGCACTTGTCCTTCCCCGCAATTTATTCATTTTTATTCAGTCATTGTCACGGTTTTCATAACGGTTTTTAAGTATTTTTGTATTGATTTTTGTTTATTCAACGATTGAGCAAATGATCAATTAAATCCATAATTATTATAATTATCTTCAATCGGATTTGCATAAAGTTGCATAAAGTGTGAATGTGAAGTGTCCAAAAAAGCTCAAAAGCTCTCAAGGCATGTAGATTGATATTTCGTAAAATCAGACTATTTTTCATTAGCACTAACCTTTCAAGTGTCAATGCCAGGCACTTCTACAAAACTTTATTCTCTTATGATTCGCTGCATGGTTATGCCCTAGAAAATAGTAAAAAACTGAAAGTGAATTACCGCGCCAGGTCATAGTTCAAATGAGAAGGTGCTATTGCGTAATAAAATCAGACTGTTTAGTACAAAAAAACGATAAAAGCTATTTGGAGTAAACTGCATATCATTATAATTTTTTCTATCATTTTAAGATAATTGCAAAAAGAACACTGCTCAGCATATTAAAGAACGCTAACTCCTTGCAAGGAGGTCTAGAGGTGACCAAGGCAGCAAGTAAAGTGGGAAAAAAGTAATTGTAAACTGGATTATAAACATGATCAACCTCATCATCAACGCTGCAATTAGGAATACACGTGTAAAAGAAATAATGATTTCTAATAGAGATTTCACCTGGAATAGATAATTTACAAAAAAAATAACATGGAATGTTTTTAAAAAATTCCATGATCTCATTTGAAAACTGGACAGATTTTTGATGGGAACTTGCTTTACGCAAATGATTAAATTCACTGATTATTTGACCTGATGACGAAGAAGATGCGCAGTAGAATAATTAAAACAATTGCTAATTATATTTAAAAAGGTATTAGTATTAGCCTGCTAATATTAAGTTCGCAATTTATCACTTTTTTGTAAAAACCAGGTCCAGATTAGAAATGAGAATCTCTAGCGAATTTTTGCTAAGATGAACACGATAAGCTCATTCATAATATCCTGTGAATTTTTATTTTGAATTGGAAATTACTTTATTAAAAGTAATATTTTATATCTTGTTAAAAACCATTCAGTGTCCGTTTGAAAGATGTTAATTAGAGAGGGGGAGGGGGTGAGTGAGAAAGTGATCGGTTAATGAATGAGTAGCCGCATTACACGTGTTTAAATAATTTTCAAGGTTTTCACTTTCATTTCTCACCTTTGTTTCTTCTACGTCAGGAAGGTTTTAATCTTGATAATTTCAAATTAGTTCGGATTGGAGGGAGCAAGTGAGAAAAAGTTTTGAATTTGAGGAAAATCTAATATAAACACTGTCAAACGTTGATTGTGTCATTTTAAAGTGAATTAGTTGTAAACAGTAAACAGCTGATACGATTTTAATAAGTTAACCGCAGCCGTAAAGGTAATTATTGTTTTGAATAAATTATTAACAGAAAACTATTATAATAGGAATTATGTAGATTTATTTTTAAATCCAAGTTGTACAAAGGAACTTCCGGAAAATTAAAGTTGCAAAACTTCCCAAATTTACTAATTTAATTAATAATATAATGGAATAACGGAAGCTTTCAAACTTCCAGTCGTCATCCCACGTTCGTCATCCAACGCCTTTTATAAATATGACATGTCAATTTTTGAAACTGATAAAAACCCACTTGAAAAGGAAGTGGGGCATTGTAAAGAGAGTATTGCATAACGTTTTATTAGTCACTTTGTCCGCTCACGTAATAGATCATTAGCAAATGAGAATCAAGTGTAAAGTAAACTTTATGATTACGCACAAAAGTTATAAATTCTTCTTACATGAGAAACTTGGCGGTAGTTATGAGCAAAGCTGGAGAAAAAATCGATTGAAGTGCCAGTGGTAATGATTTGAAATGGAAACCGGTATGGAATAGGGTTTTCCTCGTTTTTTTATAGTACAAAAATATAATCCACAATGTCGTCCTATTCCTTTCACCTTCAAACTTTTTTATAATAATAAAAACAATAAAAAACTGTGTGGCCAGTCTTTTCCCAGCTTCATTCATTAATTAGCTACAAATTGTTTCAGTTTTTATTGTCTTGTTTTTTTAAAAATACAAAAATGATACTAAGGTTTAAAATGAGGGAAATGGAACAATTTTTGAAAATGTTAAAAAAACAATTTTATTTTCCCTGGAGAATTCAACGGTTTCCCAGACGTCTCCATCAGATTGTGACAGGACGTCAGTTGGTTTTTGTTGAAAAAGCGGAAGCAAAATCAAATAGAAAATCCTTCAAAAAAGTAGATTGACGTCGTAGAAGATGCTTAGGTTGTTGTGATATCCAATATTTTCTTTGATTGCGCAATAACGAAATTAAAATGAGCTTGGAAAAATTAGACCATTCAAAGTTATCTTCCCACGTAAGCTTTAATTTTCAATGACGTAGCAATGATAATGATGGATAAAGAAAAAGTTTTTTAACAGCTTTGATACACTGTGAAATCCAAAGGAACAGTTAATCAATCAAATCAGAATTCGCAAATCATAAAATTCCTCATTAAAAATCAAAATTTAATTTTCTCTGAATCTGCGTAAAATACACTTCCTTTTTCTATCTGGTATAAAGAAGGAATTGAAATTATTATCGACTCTAGATCTAACTTGTTAGTCATTACTGTATCCTTTTAAAATATCTATCGGCGTTGAAGTATTCGCAGCGTAAAAGTAGTTCTAAAAGCGGTAGAGCCGCTTGTAGGATGCATACGTTGAAGAATGATAGATTTTGTTAATGGTCTTTCAATTAAGGGAATTGCATCAAACTGTTACAAGATCAGATTACGATTTGTCTAAAAGCTCAACTAAACTATAAAATAATGATGTACAATGTTTACATTTATAACAAAGCGATTCAATCGTATTACCAGTTAGCTGAAGTATTTAAAAAACCGAAAAACAAAGCTAAGTTAGTATTGGCAAAGATAAGTATTATACACAGACAAAGCTAGTTTCTAAAGTTGTGGATGTGTGTCTAACATATTTTATTTTGGAATTGCAGAAACAGAATGAATGAGTAGCATTGTTTTACATTACATGAGTTTATTTTGCAATAGGTTGTTAGTTACGTTAGTAAAAATAATCATGTGGGTAATATCACAATGTTGATTCCAAACAACGCTTGGAACGTGGAAGCAGAAAGGCTCGAAATTCTCTGTATCTAAAACATTAGTTTTTGCTTCGTTGATGATGATCTCTGTTTCTTAAGCAGATGAATCTCTGTAATTACGTTTGTTACGCTGATGATGATGAAAAGGATGATTTTGTTGTGCAAAACAACGCAGGGAATACGCAAGGAAGAAATAAAGTTTTTGCAGATGCATCGTAACCGTTCCAACGAGAAGAGGCTGCGTTGCATAAGCCCAGAAAAGAATGATTTGTGTGGCTTGTTGACGCCGCTTTGTTTGTTTAGGTTTGAGAGTGAGCGGTGCGAAATTTATCGCAACGCAACTTTTGCTAGCTCCGTTCAGTCTTTAAATATCGTAAATGTCAGTTGACAAAAAATAATTTGCCATTAAGTCAACTTTGTTATTCATTTGACGTGTAAAGAAAGGTTGTTTATGAGCTTGGGTGCTTGTAACAAGAATTTTCTGTCAATATCATTGTTTTAGATTATCTCGTTTTTAATTGAAAATGAGTGATTTAGCTCTGTGGATAGTAGAAATTGAAGATTTTGATTGAGTGAAGGAGGATTAGCTTTTTTATGATTGGTGACTGTGCTGGTCCTTAAGTGGAAGTGGAGGGGATTTTGTTTGGTTCGCGGTTTCCGGTTTTTTCTGTACAAAACATTTGTTTTAGTCAAATGAGATGGTTTTTGGTTCGTCATTCAATAACTTAAGACTCGGCTGGTAATTCCCAATTTTTTGTGGAAGTCATTTCAGAGATGACGATGTTGAGAAATGACAGGATTTTTCTGGTTGTTGTGGGAGAGAAATTCAAAGGAGTGGAATGACAAGTGATTAAATTTACTGTTAATTTTTGTTGATTAAACGGAATCGAACAGAAAATTTTAATTTCATTGATTTCGCCGAAAAAATCATTAAGTTGGATTATAAGATTCTTTTTATTGTGTTACTCGGTGTGTGAACAACCAAAATCATTTTTTGCGATAATTGAAATATCACGCAATTAAAAATTAAACACTTTCGGGTATCGAAACGGTTATCTTTTAAAAATTTGGATTCCTTTTTGGAACAAAATCGAGAACAAATGCAGATAAAAAAGGTAAAATTATTTTTTATTTTAATTAAGTTAAGCAGTTAAGACAACAACGCCCTGTAATAATTAATTTGACTATTTTTCCATTTTAATTCATTCATTTAAAAAAAGCTGCAAGGTTTCATTGTGCTAAGCTCCGGAGATTTATTAATCAATGCCAAAGTCATTTTTAAAGAAGTGACTAGTCCGGACTCCGTGTGTTTCTGCTGCACGCAATTCACAAAACTATCCCACCGGCTAAAACAAGAGCTTAAACAGCGGCAGTCCAATTTATTGAATGACTTTGTCGTCCCTTCTTAAACAATGACATTGTTGAAGCTCTTTTCTTGACATTTTAATCATTTCCTATCACACAACCACACTCTGTTGAGGGCAAGAGCAAGGCTTGTAATTTTTTAAAGAAATGAACCATTTTAAACAATTTTCTGGAAGGAAACGAGCAAGGATGAGTTTTTAGAGGTCACTTTTATTTTACGTTTCTCTCTGGCGGTGGTTACTTTTGCTCATTATTTCCAAAATTTTGTGCGAATGGTTTACAAGTTTTTATCCAATTTTTTTATCCACTGCCCTACTAGTAACAGCTTTGTGCACATCATCATCGTTAAAATGAGAAAAGGTTACACTGCGGTAAAATAAAAATAATGGGAGCATTTCAATGGGCAATTTCAGCCAAATCAACAACATCGTCTCGTTTAACAATGAATAATGACCGCTATCAAAAAGCCTTTTACATCGTCATTGAATTTACAATATCAAATAAAATCTCGGTTTCATCATGGATAATTTTTGCAAAAAATGTGAGATTATCCAAGAAAATGAAAAGGTATCGTTGCCGTCATACGGTAGGAAGTAAGTTTTGCAAGATATTACATCAAACGTAAAGAAACTTATTGGTGAGTAAAATAGATATGTTTGTACTGTAATCAGCTATATACATATGTATAGCCCATTGTTGGCATTGTTGGCTTTCTCATTGTAAATACTTGAGGGATTAGCATTTCAAACAATGATAAATCAAAAAAGTTTGTTCCGATGATGATGAAGAGGTGAGCAGGTGACAAAGAGGGATCAAATTGAATGAGCTGACAAGAAAGCTCTTCAAAGGACAAGAATTTTGATCAGTTTTTGTGTGCAAATGAAATAATGACTCTGCTTGGTAGATTTTTAAACGGAGATATTTAAAATATTTTTTACAGTTAGGCAACAGCAGCGTTTTTTATCTCTCAAGTGCTACTTTGCATATAAATTATTACGGGAAGTGATCGGACGGATGGCTCATGTCGGTCGGCCATCCCTTTTTTAAAATCCTTAACCCTAACCTTATTTCATTGATGCGAGTTTGCAATTATTTTTACAACGGCTTTAGAAAGATTAGCTATTTTTATGTGTTCGAAGCTCGTAAAATGAATGGAGAAGGGTGATGGGGATGAGATGAAGAACGAATACAAATTTTTCCGGAGTCTTCGCTTTATTCGAATCATTTCCTTCTTAATTTTTACCACTCTCCTGAAAATATTGTACTCTGAAGTGTTTGAAGATTGATTGATGAAGTTACACCAAAACAATTTCAGAGTTTACCGATACTCTAGCTGAACTGCTATTCAAACCTTGTCAACTTTATTGAATAGTTAGTTAAGTTTAAAATGTAAATAATTGTCCTTGGCTAATAAATACTTTGCTACTGTTGAATACTATTCAGCGATCGTAAAAGGGTTCCACGTTGAGTTGTAAATAATAATGTTGTAAGATGTAAATCAGCGTTATTTGCTAAGCAATTAGCTTACTCTTTGATAATTGCAATATTTAAGATCATTGTACTTTTAAATAAAAGTGAGCTTTTTCATTTAAACTTTAGTTTTTGGGTCAGATGAATTTCGCTTAAAACAAAACGAGTGATTTGCCATTGCAAAATTATCATTAGAAAGATTTTCTATAAATAAACAGATGAGTCATCATCAACTTGATTTAAGAAGGTTCATAAATAAAAACATTTCTCTCCGCAGAAATAAATCCGATCGTAAAAAGTTTTTTGCTAACCGTACTTTATAATTTCAATAACATTTAATATTATTGTTATTGCTACCGCTGTTTAATAGTTACTTTGGTAATTTTAAATTTTTTTATTTGCAAAGAACTGGGAGTAGATTTCAACTTGGTAATAAAACTTGTTTAATTATTTTTTACAACTCCGTCGTAATCATTCTTTCAATCTTCTCTTCATGGACACGTGCAAATGCAATAATAATATACTTGCATTGTAAATCTTTTGCACACTTGTCATCTCCAAAATAATTAAACTGGAATATTAAAACTTAGCGACAACAATCACAAATTAATTTGAATCAATCCACTTGCAGTTTTTAGTCATCATCAGAATCCCTGTTTTAAACGCTGCTATTTTATTTTGCGTTTTAAATATGCAATCTAAAAAACTAATTGTGCAGTTCTACAACGGCAATATCTGCTGACTACTGATATTTGACATTTAGATTTTATTTTTATGTTATTCATCATTTGTTCAGCTACATTTTAGTTTCAAAGACAAAATAGGACGTTGAAAACAAAATATCTTCATAAGCATTACGGAAACAATAGATTTTGCTTTCCCCTCTGTTAAAAATAAAAGAATCTTATCAAAAGTGCTTTTCTGTTTTTATAAAGTGTCAAAATCAAAAATGATTTTTCATTTGACTTCATTAACTCTGCAAGAAACAAAAGTGTTACAGAGTATCCGTATGGTAAGTTCTTAAAACATTCTATTCTTCTTCTTCTCTCTCCTTGTCAATGATATTACCAGTTGCATAATTATAAAATTCGCAGTGCAATTCGACTCCCATTTAAAACACATTCCAGCATAATAATCATCACCAGTTTTATATCTCTTTGCCTTACTGACCTAGACATATAATCGGCTGATCAGAAGATTCGCGACTAAAATTCACGATCATCATCCCAGACATTGAGACATTGACGAGCGTCTGTGCCTGGAAGACAACGACGAGTTTTGTTAGTAAACATTGTTATTATACGTACCACAACGCTGTTATTCCAGAGGAGAACCATTCCATTTATCTCTGCGTCTAAAATTACGCTCCAGCGCGTATCTAAAATAACGAAAACAACATTTCTGTCTGACAAGTCTGAATGATGATGTTGATGCATAAAAACAAGTTGATTTTTAGCGAATCTTTGCAAAATTTTTGCTGCACTCTATCTTGCTGCATTTGCTAGTAGCATATTATATATTCTTGATTACTAAAACAACTGCACTCTTGTTTTTTTATTTTGTTGCAAATTTTTTTGCGAATTCATACGATCAGATGGTTTCAGGGAGGTAATTATTCATCCAGGTTATGCCTTTATAAAACTTCAAGTTTTGCCCGACAACTTAAATACTACTTTGGCTCGGAGATGTTTCTACTTTGGGTTTGGCTTGACTGGACATGTTTTGCAAAATTTTGCCAAAACATAGCAAAAGTGTCTTGGAACGTTATGTACAGAGTTGTACAACAGGCAATGCATCAGATGATAACTTGTCCTTCAAAATAGAATGTTGTAAAGGTGATGCAAGACTTTTTCAAGTAAAAAGATGCTTTTTGCACTTTTCATCAACTTGCAATTTGTAAAATAATTTTTGTTATCATTACCAAATGCTGGACTCTTTAAAAATATGGTTTTTTCATAGATTCCAAAAAAAATCGTTGTTTCTAACCATTTTTGTTTGTTATGGAAATATAATTTTCAATCAGTCTGGCTCATTTTTTGGTCAGAATTACTACCGCAATTTCTTTGCTGATCAGCGGCAATTATTTCCTCTCCTTTCGTATTGGCCATTCTTTAAATCCCTGAGAATTATTGTGATGAAGAGCAATTTTTAAATTCCACGTTTTGCTAATCATAATTATGTGAATATTTTTTTCCAAAGCTAATCAAAGTCTTGAAATAGAGAAACGTGGAAACACGCAAGTTCCATTGTTTATTGTGTAACTTGGTCATTGTAAATTGTTTAAAATCTAAAATTTTCAAATATTATTTTACTATATTTTATTAAGATAGGTTCCATCCCTTTCAATTCTCCAGCGTTTTATTCTGACACGGAATTCCATAAAAAGTGGAAGCTCTATATTCACTACATGGTTTTGGCACGCAATCTTATAAACTATTATTATTCTGTTCATTGTTATTGTTGATGATGATAGGAGCAGAGAAGCCAACATCATCATTCATCATCACCGCTATCATAAATCATTATCTTCGCAACCATCCCCACTCACCGTAATCATCTTTTTAATAATGACTGAGCCATTTAACCTATTATCTTCAGCATTCACCTGAGTTATTCTTCAAGTTACGATCCAGTCTTGTCCAGTTACTCTTTCTTATCAAAATCATTATTTTTATTACATGTGTGGAATGGACAAGCTTAAGTGATGATGTATCAAAGCTTTTGATTTGCTTTGCTGACTTTTAAGCTTTTTGAAGGAGAAATTGTACGCAAAGAAAACTTGAATTTGTAACGTTTTTTGATGGCTGGACTATGGAAAGCTAAAACCTAGAATTTCAACCCAAACAATAAAATATTTCATATCAGGTTTCTTTCTCAAATAATGTTTTTATTAGGATCTCTGGCTCTTTCTGGAAATCTGAGAATGAATGAAGGAAATGTACAAATGAACCCATCAAAACAGAAATAACGATTTGAAATGAATGAAAATTTTAAAAATGATAAAGCTATTGATGACCACGTAACCGACTGTGTTACACAATCCTTCAGTGATTTCCCATCCTATTTAAAATTATTTAAGGTTACGTCAGAAGTTTATTTTTCTGTAATTCCAGAAATGGAGAAATCTATTTTGCTCAGCATCCATCATGGAAACAGTGATGAAGGTGATTGTGTGAATAATGATGGAATCTGTCGATAATGAACGGACATTATCATCGATTGTTTCACAGACGCGCATTAAAATCCCCAACCCATAAACTAACCACCATCGTAATATTTATGAATCCTGAAACTCTGCAGAATTTAATGCATTCTATAATAAAAGATAATTTTAACAAGTTTAATGCACGGGTATGAATATTTTTTATGGTTTTGCTTTGCTGACTTTAAAAAAACTCGTTTTAAAATTCATCAAGGTCAAAATTATTTAGGAAGAGGGTTTTGCATGTGATTTTTAGTCTGGAAAAAATAATTTTCAAATTTGGGGAAACATTGCAGTTTGAGTTCTCTTTTGGAAATAAAACTGGGCCAAATCTATTCAATTCAGTGTTTCTAGTCATCAAAAGCCAGTCAAAACAAAAACGAGGTGCAATTATTTCTAGGATTACGTAATAAAAGCAATAAAAACAAGTTTCTAATTTACTTTTCTTGCTCTTTCTCAAGAGATAACGGTCTAGAAAATGTAATTGCGTTGTTGTTGTCTGTTTTCAAGTACCTACTTTTACTTTAAAAAACCTCAAATCAAGGAAAAAAGGTGCGGAAGCCTTTTCAAACTGAAATAACCACACTCAGCCAGGAAGAGGATAAAAAGTGGGAAATTGGTTGCGATTTAAATGCTTAAATAGGAATAGACAAGTTTAAGGGCTCTTTCAAACGTTTGTTTTAGCGGCTAATTAACCAAAATGGGGTGCGAGACGGTGACATAAGATGTTTTACGTGATTCAAAACTAAATTAGGTCAAAAATATATTCCAGTTGAATAAATCTGGAATTAATAAAGGGGAAATGACATTATTAATTGATGATTAACTTCACAATTAATAGCAAACTAGAGCATTTAATACGGAAATGAATCGGGTTCAGTGGCTTTTCTAGCTCAAGTCCGGCCTGGTGAAAACTTTAATAGTAAGGCCTATTTTTTATAGCTGAAAACGCCAATCATGCAAAGATTTGTAAATTATAGCGTATTCACCCTTAACAAAATATGGCTTGTAATTTTGTATAAATTGCAGAAAGTCAAAACAGAAAGCAAAATCAAAATGC
>JAANSO010000162.1:0-65996 GCA_036507315.1 Lepidocyrtus fimetarius
TCAATATAACATTCAAGTAAAAGTATTAAACTGAAAAATGTAAAAATTTGCAAGCAATGTAAAGTTTTTTGCAAACTTCGAGCAAGTGTCTAAGGCTTGCTGCCTTTTATTCATTATGATTATTCATGTAAGGAAATATAAAACCAAAAAAGTAAAAGAAAATATATGTATGAATTGATGCAATATGACAATGAAATGTGAGTGGCTGTGACCAATTTCTTCTCTACACCACATCATTGTACCGATTGCTCTGTTTTTGGTCAAAGAAACAACCATTTTATGAATCAAGTCATAAAAATGGACTGTTTTATGTCAAAAATGTTTGTTTTTTGTACCAAACGCATTTTTCTCAAGGGAATAAACATTCCCCATGTCATCATGCCAAGCGACCACCTCCAAATAGTCTGAGACGAATGAAGGAATCTTGCATTTTAGAATGGCGGAATTTCCTCGGATGATATCCTCTTGGTCACCGTAAGTGTTATACGTTTGTTTTACCACTGTTTATAATACAAAGAATATAAGCAGGTATTTTTTGCATATTTATCAAAGTACAATTTCTCTCACCACTACTAGTGACTTTTCGATTCATATTTGTCATTATTATTACAAGTAAAGCATTAAGTATTGTTTCTTATAAACTGTCTACCGTTCAAGAAATTAATTGCCCTTCACCCACCATGTCCATTTTTGGAATTATTATAAACAATTTTTTTATTATATTACCCCCCGAGTTAGTAATTTCGTAAACTTGGTCATCAGAATCTATCCAATTGAGAACGGACACAAAGTCCGCTACGAATGCAGGGATATTACATTTGAGTACTGCGTTATTACCACGGATTACGTATTCTGATACTATTTCAGAGGCATAATGTTGTGCAACGACTGAAAATGAAAACCGAAAAAATCTAAGTAACACTGATTGAATAAATACATAATTCTAAATTGTAGATGTTTCTATTCATTTTTGTTCTTTCAAGATGTGTTTAAAATTTTGCCAGGTTAATTACTCTTGCCTAACAACTGCTTCTAAACAACAATGTTGACTTGAACAATGTTTCCTGTGCACCCACCATGACGCAATAGAAGTTTCATATTTTATAATTATTGCTGACCGTGATTTGCTTTGGAGGTGTAAACATATGAGTTATCAGTTTCATCAATCCAAGCAACAATTTGAAGGAAATCCGCAACGAATGATGGCATTTCACACTTGAGTATACCCGAATTCCCTTTTATCACGTACAAATTATGTACTTCCGTGGTATAAAATTGAGCAACAGCTAAAATGCAAACACAAAAATTTTTTATGTAATAAACAACCGTAATTTTATCAAAATCACTAATTGTCAATCCTTTGTTGCGTGTTTTTGTTTTAATAAATAAAATCTGACTAATTCCGCAAATTAAAATATAGTTCATATCGGAATCACTGTCATGAAAAAACTACCTTCTCGTTTATCTGATCTAATTTGAAGCACGTAAACCGAAGTGCACCCGCCACGTCATGATACATCTGAATCATTCTTGTCAATTGTGCTAACCAGTGAATTTAGTCTCCATTGTATAAGAACTTCCGTCTGAATCTTGCCATGCAGTCACACTCATGAAATCAGCTACAAAAGCTGGAATATTACACCGAAGCGTGACACTATTCCCCCTGATAACATGTTCATTATGTACCTCAATCATGAATTGTTGGGAAACAACTGTGAAAACAAAAATAAATTAACGTTTTGCTAAATCTCGTAATTCGCAATGTTCCTACTGACACGTTTCTTAAACCTTTGTTTTCAGCTACGTGCTTTTCGAAAATTGAGCATTTGTAGTTGTTTACATGAGTCATTGTTTTATTAACCCGCTAACCCCACCATGTCATAATTATCTCTTGCTGATTAAATCTCTTGTTTTACACACCGTAATTCTTTGAGTCACTTGTGTAAATTTCACCATCTGTGGTTTGCCACTCTGTAACTGTTAAAAAGTCGGCGACGTATGACGGCACTTGACATTTCATAATGGCATTGTTTCCCTTGATTGCATGTTCCTTTATTGGATCTACCTCATATTTTTGAGCGACAACTGGATTCAAAAGTGAAGCAAATATTTTACTTAATGTCTAATAAAAACTTCTAATCTGCATATTTTATTATTGATTTCTAAGCAATATTAAAATCGGAACTTCTGAAAGGATTCGTTGAATAATTGTCTGAAGGTCTTGTGTACCTCTACCATGTCCAATCGCTTTTGCTTATTTGCTAAACTTTTAAACTTTACCATATTTTTCATCTTTTACTATTGGTACATCATCTTGGAACCAGGAGTCCACATTTAAGAAATCAGCTACAAATGTGGGTGTGGAGCATTTAAAAATTGCAGCATTTCCACGAATCACATCTTCCTCAAATACTTTTGCAGAGTATTGCTGATTTACAACTTTTTTATACAAATACAAACAAACGAAACAAGCAATAATTAACTTATGAAACTAAACAGATCGAATAATTTTGATATGTGATTTCTTGTGTTTTAAAAATTGTAGGGAATACTGCAGCCTTGCCGAGCCTGCATATAAAAAGTTACAAATTTTGTTTAAAAAACGCAATACATGATAAAAAAATGTTTCTTTCTTTTAACATCCCTTTAAATGTTTAGAAATAATGAGCGCTAAACAAGCCATAAAACCTGACGTGTAAAAAACAACCAAACCTAAAACCTGAGCTATAACAATCTACTCCAGTGAAATTCTTTAAAAGATTTTTTGAAATCATGACTTCTTTCGGAAATCAGACATTAGTCGTATGCACCCAAGAGATTACGTATCTACCTTTAAGTGAGCTATATTCTATTTATGTTACATTCTTTTTCATTTTTTCTCACAGTTTGAAATCCGTGTTCCAGCGTGAGTAACAACAACAGGAGCTTACATGTCAAATTGTGTAGAAAAACAAAAAACCTCCACCCGCCATGTCGTGTTCTTGCTTCTATTTTTATTCCATCATCATTATCCTCCTCTTCTATTGTGAAACTTTAAAAGAGAAACCTAAACCTACCATAAACATCATTTTTCTCAATCTGGGAATCATCTTGAAACCAAGAGCTCACTGTCACAAAGTCACCAACAAATGCTGGCAAATTACATTTCATGAGAGCTGAATTCCCACGTATCACATGTTCTTCCCAAACGTTCGCTGTGTAACTTTGGCTCACAACTGCACAATATCATTGTAATTTTTTAATCGAGTTCATTTTTAATATTTCATAAGTATTAATCATTATAAAAAAGTTTAACTGTTTGCGGCTATCCACTATTATAGCAAATTAGCTTCAGCTAATTCTAAATCTTTCTAATTTTAATTCATTATTTCCTCATTATTATAATCTTTGTAAAGTCCCTTGATATACTGCATCATGATTTTTTCTGACAAGTATAATGATCCTTCTCGCAATATGAATACCTACCACACACATTGACCTCTCTTCCCTACTTCCTTTCGCATCCATAAATCTTGCAAAATCGTCTATTAAAATTTATCACGCAATGTTTGGGTGATCCTAAAATCTCTTTACATGGTCAGACTCATTCCAAAGAAGTAAAAGCAAATAGACTTTGTACTCATCTAATATCGTGATACAAAATTCTTTGAAACAAAGGGGATTTCAATACCTATTTAACTACCACCCAAAATATATAAGTTATACATGACTCCAATTTTTCTAGCAAGCCTAATAATCATTGTCATTATTATTAATTGGTTCTGGAGTCGAAAGTGGACTAATAACATGTTGCAGAAAATTTCCTTGTTTCGCTATCTGTGACAAGTTGAGATATGTGAAGAGTATCTTGACTTTTAGAAAACACGAGATTTTTTTACCCGCCCACCCATTATGCATGATTAGTCTTTAGATTAAATAAAAAGTTAAAGCCCTCTCCAATAATATTATTTCCATTTTAATGCAATCCATTACATGTTGTTAAATCCATTATTTCCAGACAGTTATTGCTAACCCAATGTTATTTATACGCTTCCAAGTAGTTTTAGAAACCAACTCAAGTCACTTCTGTTTCACATTATTGCAAAAATGAGTAATTTATGTTCCACAGAGCATAAAGTCTTTTTGCAGATAAATTTTTGATGATTATTTGCTTTTGGTAAACATTATTTAGACAATATAGTTAATGTTATAATGGTTCGAAGAAATCATAAGGAACATTCATACCCGCACGAACGTGAACATCCCGGGAATGGATGGTTCCAACAGAGTTTCTAGCCAGACAGATGTAGGTTTGAGCGTGAACTTCTTGTCGGTAGTCTTCAGCACGGAATGGTGGAAAGACCAATGCACCAGAAGCCAGTACCTTTTGGGGAAATAATAATGATGATTAAACACTTTTCATTCCAAAGTTTTGTTTACTATTGTCCAAAACGGAAAAATTAATGAAGTGTTATGATTGAATAGCAATTCTCAAAGGTATCATGATCTGCATACTAAAAAAATGAATAGTGAAGACTAGCTATTAATTTTAAATATTGCTTGAAAGCGACGATGATTTGATTGTGATGTGAATAATCGGATAAGCTAAATATGAACCGGACTGATTTTGGTATGACACAGGTTTGACTTAAGGAGGATTATAAAAAATACCAATCATTCATGGACCATGCAAGATCTACAACGTGCCAGCATTTTTTGCCACAACCACTATATTGCCTAACTGGAATATAATTATTGGAAAATATCAAAAAAATAAGGATGTAGATTAAGTATCGTCCGTGCTAAATAATGACTTCTTTACAGTTTAATGCACTTTGATTTGTGTACAAATAAGGCTTCCACCTTTTGATTTTTATTAATTGGTTTTGGAATGGAAGCTCATTTGTTACGACATGATTCGCATGCATAAAGGCTGGATCATCATAGCCGTTTATATTATTGAGTAAAATACTCGGATCAGCACCAATGTAAAGAACAAAACAAAAATATAGGCGTAGCTTTGATAGGTTTCCTTCTATCTTGATCAGACCTGTCTTCAAATTATTCAGATCATTCACACTTAATTTTTCCTTTCCCCAAAAAAGGTGTGTCCATATTTATTTTACAAGTAAGCAGCAGGGAAGGAAACAGGAAGCCAAAAGTTGCCTGTGATGGAAGGCGATGTCTCGTCTTACCTAAACTGCCATTCTTGCTAATATACCTACACTTTAAATGAGATAAGTGACTGCAAACAATGCTTTGCTTTCATCCGCTCAATTAATCCATTCCATTGTAATTCCAAATAAGAGAAACTTATAGTATTAATGAAAAAGAAGAAAGTGGCAAAAAATGAAAATTGTGAACTGATAAATATTTGCTGACCATAATCATGATAGAAATGTAAATACAAACAGAATTAAGCAACCTTTGCACATTCGATTCGTATAATTAATTTTCACTTCGTTTATAAACTGAATTTTGCATCTCTTGTTCAAATGGAAAAACAGCAAGACAATTCAGTTCAACGATGTTTGATGTTTCGTTCCTGTTTGCTATTAGCATTAATACCAACTCTAAAAACTATGAAATCCACCTACGATGAATTTGGCTTGAGCTGGTCATTACATATTCTCAATGATTTTCAGGTGTTGCATGTGATAACCAGTTTAGTTTGCATCAGAGTTGTGTATCTTTTTCTAATGAAGGTGATAGGATACTTGTTATCATAATGCCAGTGACAAAAGAGACACGTTCGATATTTCCTATTTGTATTCTTCACAAAAGCGCATAATTAGATAAAAATGAATGCAATTAGTAGCCATACATCAAATTGTTGATTTGTTCCAGTGTTTCTTAATTTTACGCATTCAAAACAATCTAATAAGTATATAGGCGACGCCAGGAAATCATAATAATGGGATGAATGCACATATTAGCATTATGATACTCAAATCTAATGTACCCCTTTTTGTAAACGAATCAAAACAAAATTTTAAAAAACTCCAAAAAGACATTATTCTTAAGAAAAGGGGGGACTGCAAAATATGATTTGTTTTACCTGTCGTAAACCAGGGACATCTCCGACAGCTGTTCCATCCGCCCTAAGCCAAATAATTTCCGGTTGAGGGGTTCCTCTGGCTTGGCAGGGGATTTCAGCTCCGGTTGAGTTTGAAAAGTCCACTTTCGATGGGGGTTCCTTGACGAAAACAGGTCCTCCTTCTTCATCTCCTCCTTGGGTGTTGCCCCGTGCTGTAAAGAAATATTCAAAAGGTTTACATAAACTGTAAAGAATGAAATGCATTGTTATTATTGAAGGAAGAATTTCATAATCCTTTGTTTGCCTTTTCTTATGGGATAGACTCCATAAAAGGAATGCTCACTACTTTAATATCTTTTACGGCTTGTACTTTAGGAAGCAAGAAACGACGCATGACATTCGTGATCTTTATAAATCCTGTTTAGTCAATAAAACCATCATAAAAGAAGAAATATTCATCTAGAAAGAATTATGTGAATAGATCTTTAACGGAACGTATTATTTCCATTCTACTTTATTTATTATCCTTCAAAATTGCATAGACTATACAACCGTACACAATAGATTGAGGGTGGAGAAGCCTTAAAACAACCTGTGGAGTTTTCATTCAGAAGCGAATTTTTTAACTAAAATATAGGACAATTCCTTTAAAAGAGCGGAGTGAATTGTCAACAAGTAAATATAGGTAAATGAAGCAAAAAATAGAGCTCACATTCACATACATTCAACTAATGAAGTTGATGTTGATAATGTAAAATGTTTCATTCTTTTTCTATTTTTCTAAAAGACAGGCATGCATATTAGAATAGTATATCGGTTTATCGAGACTTTTTGAAGTTTCATTGCAGCAATTAAACTACCGGTAATTCTGTAACGCATGTCATTCATCATATTATTCACTCCTTCCAAAAAGGAAAGACCGGTGCGATTATGAAGCTAGACCAGTTTTGTCTCATATGCTTACCGCCTTCTATCTGTAGTTATATGGAAAGATTCTTCAATAAAAAATTGTTGTACTTGTGATAAATATTGGAAGAAGAAGTAAAATAGTGAAAATGTTAACACCAACATATACGATTAAGACATGCACATTTCCATTCTTAGGCATACGCAACACAACAGATTTACCTAAAAACCGGCAGCTGTAGATGATTTACTTGATTATTCCCCACAACCTAATAAGTGCTTATAAACTTTTCGTGGCCCTCTCATCGTCAGGCCATCACCCCACTTCTTTCATACCGTCATATCTTCAATCTGCCTTCTAATATTCAGTTTGAAGCAGCAGTTTTTTACCACATCCCTTTCCGTCCGCCTTACAACGAAGGCCAATCGGTGTGTTAATGTATGTGCAATGCTTTATGTGTCACTTCGTTATCTTTATTCTTTGAAATAAAACCTGAAAAAAGCTTTTCGGTTAAATCTGTTGTCAACCAACGTTATATCATCTTGACAGAGAAGAAACATGTGGGAAGGAATATATTTATGATGTTTTGCGGTAGATTTATGGTATTTGAAACTAATCTGAGTCCAACAGACATTACTTAATATTTCCATGAAAAAATATATGCAAATGGAGGCTAACCGGTAACAAATATTTTAATCGTACTTTGAGCCAAACCTACCATTCAATATGTATAAGCATTTTCTCCTTGTCGAAGCAAAAAGCAACACACTTCTCCGATAAGAACAATGATTATTTATGCCGAAATCTAAACCTCCACTGGTGTCGACCAAGCCTAGTCTGCATCACCGCCACCGACATCTTGTCATTATTATAGTCAATTCGAACCCACGCCAACCGACTACCATTGTCGTTTTACATCTGCCACGCATTATTCACTATCAAATATGAAAAGCATTATTGAAAATGAAAAACCTTCTCTATATCCCATCGCTCACTACGCATTTTGAGTACAGAGCAAAGTGGCAGGATACCGTACCCATTACTTACAACAACTGTTCATGACCTTCTTTTTCAATTTGTAAAGGTGCTCTTTTTCTCAAATAGTAAAATGCGTAGATGGAAATAAGATGAAGAGTAAAGTTTAAATACTCATTGCGTAGTAATCCTATAAAAATGTATTGCCCACAGGATATTTGAGATTCCGATACCACGCTCACGCTTCTTTTGTAAGTGTCCCACACGCCAAGCCTGTTTTCCATTTTTGTCTTGCAGTATTGGGAGTTTTAAATAACTTGAAACTCTATGATTTTGCTTGTAAAAATGAACTTTCTTTGGAAGCAATTGCAGTATAATCTATAGTTTAAGATTTTTTAACCTTTTTACAATAAGTGCATGAACAGCAATCTCGAATCAAGAGAGTAAATGCTTTGGTGACCCGCATTGAGGTTTTTAATGCTTAAAGGCTAAATGACATAGGACTTGAATGAAAATCTTGAGCACTTTTGAAGGCACTTATTCTATGCTTTGGGATCATTTAAAATTAGAAGGGAAATGTGATTGAGTTTCTCTTCCTGTAGCAAACAACCATCCTCATTTTAAAAGAAAGATCCCTGGAAAATTGAATTCTCCACAATGATGCATGAAGATCTTATGATGAGGCTCACTTTGAAGAACAATCTGTAATTTAATCTTTTCCTTTCCACTCTATTTTCCTTCAAGAAAAAATCCATTGTTTGAGAAAAAACATCTGCCGTCGTTTTGTCAAGATTGAGGGAGATATTGGGACCTTTTCCACTTTAGTATCTTATGCATACATTCACACATGTTGATTCCCTTCGGTTGTTGTTGCATGTGTATCAGAAATATGGAAGGCCAACTCATTAGAGATCAACATGTAGTTGAAATCATCCCGTCTGCTAAAGAAAACATTATTTTCCATATTTAAGCCTGAGGGCATTGCATAACAATATGATGAAATTTGGCAGATGGTTAGAAAGGCCGGACAGACAAGTGATTGATCGTAATTATTATAAAATGCATTGATTGTAAAACTTTCCAATAAAAATATAGTTGTTATAGGTACACGAATTTATTGCTATAATGAAATTTTTAATTAGAATGGCTTTGGTCTTAAGATTTGGAAATTTACTGCAGTCCATAAAATTGCATTCAATTGGAAGTTAAAGATTTTCCTAAAATTTGACATTTTGCTCGCATGACAGGTCACATTTTACCGGTATTCTTTTAATAGAAGACAGCATGTGAGAGCTCAACTTGACATTCAGACAGGTGATAATATTTTACAGTAGCAACCCCGGTTCCGGTGATCTTCGTTTAAATCCGATTCGCTAGTGATTAGGAACATCGTCAAGCTCAAGTCAACAGGAATTTAAAGTATGTAATGCAGTACATATAACCAAACACGGTTTTTATCCTTTCTTCAATTATCAGTTGTTTACAGAACACACTGAATTTATGGACTCGTGTAGTTATTATTTTCTGTATGAAATTTAGTCGGGGATGTATGAAAATATGCGAACTAGTAGACAAGAACCCTCTTCAGTTTTAATCTATAAAATAAAAAAGACCGGTAAAAGTCTGAGGGGAGACTACATAAATGTGTGAGGCATATTTTACTTAACGTTTTATACGTTTCCATCTGATTCTTGCTGAGTTGCACTTCCAAAAATCTAAAATAGGGGACTACTACGGAAGGAAAGTTTTGTTGGAACAAGAGCATGAAAATTCTATTCATTCTTTTGATACAGAGATTAAAGTGGCTGCAAATGCACAGAAGCTATACAAGAGCAGTTCACAGTAGGAAAGTGAGAGTACACTCGACTCCGTTCTCTGTAAACTTTTGTATCCTTCGCACTTTCCCTTCTTTTTATATGTCATATCGCACCGCTTCAACTTTCCTACGTACACATAAACAGAAAAAGGCAACAAACTCTGGGTTCCGCTTTTTTTATCATCTGACTCTCTGCAAAATGTATGTATTTTATGCACAAAATAGAGGTGCATAGCATAAGAGCAAATATAGCACGTTTATCATACTACTTACCTAAATCGATATTCAATGCCAGGAGGGCAACGACACCCACCGTAAGCAATTGAATTAAACCCATTTTACTGGGTTTAATAATCATCATTTTGTTTACTGATTTTCTTCTGATTGAGTATGGATGAAATGTGCACCAAGAAAACTATGCGTTTTTTATGTAGAGAAATGTCACTTTAATTAGGTACAAGCTATAAAATCAGCTGGCTTTCTTTTTTCTCCAAAAATACTTTCCCAAAAGTAATGAGGTTGACGAGTTGAGGAATTGATGATTGACTGTAGAAAATTAGAGGGGAAAGAAAACACATTATGCGACTTCATAATGATGACTCATCTTTCCATATAACACATTCACTACCAAGCATAAACATAACCCTGAAAACTTTTGGCGATGGTTGATTCAGCGAAAATTATGTTGATGGTATGATCAAGCTCATTTAATGAATGAAACGATTAATTAATTAATGAAAGCGGAGACATGATATCGTGGAATTTAAAGCACTGTCACGTGTATAGAATATATTTATATAATGGTGACTCCATTTTAGCACAAGATTTTCTTAATATAATGATCATTTTTAAAAGAAGAATTTTATCTTTTATTATTGTAAACAACCAATTTATCGTTGCTTTCGCTATTCCAATGTTATGTCGACTCTTTTACTTTGTTCACTAACACAATTTTAATTTTAAAGTCGCACTCATGAAATGATATAATGTGAGCTTAGATTGAAGGGCATCATCCAATTTGACTTTGCGTATTGTATTACTACATGTATTTTGATACGACGAACGATAAGCATGTAAATATTGCGGATAATTCAGGAAGATAACCTAAATTGTTTTCATGCTGTCATTTCACACTGAATAATATCCGTCAATATTTCCAAATGTTTTTCTTTTAACTTATTTTTGTATATTTTAGGCAAATGTCGCACAATGTTGTAAATTGGAAACAAACTTTAGCACGCTTGATCAACCATAACATCATTCTTCACCACAACCAAACTAAACTGATTAAAATTTATATTACACTTTCTACTGATGGAACTTACCTATTGATTGCTTAACTTTTTATACTATTTTACGTTACGCACCAAGCACAAAAAAGATTACGATAAAACACCAAACTTTTTACACACAATACTTACACCACAAGACAATAGATGTTTAGGAAAATGAATATAGACTAGATTATTGGTATTTTCTACTTAAATTTCACACTTTGCACAAAACACTGGAAGAAATTCCCTGTTGGGAAGCACTTTTATTTTTCAGTGATTTTTTGGCTGCTGAGATGTGCTGCAACCACGCTGCGTCTTACTTGCTCCAAATCCAGCTCTGAAAAATAAACAAACAATCAATCAGTTTCAAATGGGTCGGGGCGCTGCACTGTTACTCATGCAGTCTGCATTTTTGAAAGTTTTTTAAGCATTTCTCCAAAAACTGAAACAGGAAGGGTGAGCCATCGGGAATAAAGCTTTTGAAAAGGACAAATGAACGCTTCAAGGAAGCAAACTACTTTTTCAAAATACTTAAAATGTATCTTTTTCATCTTTGTGCATGCTGAAAGGAAAAACAGTCAGGAAGTTTAAAAAAGAAATTTAAAACTCCTTATAAGCAATGGTTGACAAAAGGAATAGGTATATTTTTTTGGCATATTTTATGTCTTAAAATGCTCATTTTCTTGATAAATGTCCAAGATAATCCGAAAAATGCCACAAGATGCTGAACTGTATATAAAAAATTAATTTTTCATTATCCGGTTCACTACTCTGTAGAATTACTTCATTCATTCATCCATTTTTTGACAAGTTTCCTTTTACAAAATTGTAAAATAAGTATACTCGGAGAAAATTAAGTTTTTTGGGTGTTCCTTCAAAATCTTACCCAACCCGTTATTATGTCCTGGCTTACCGTAATGACTTTCTTTTCCTGGGAATCTTTTTCTCATAAATTCCCATAAATGGCAACTAGTATTATTACACAATGTTTTAGAAGTAATCATTTTGTTTTGTGCACATTTTGAGAAATCAACAATGGTCATGCGTATAAATTATGCCTAAAAGTTGCGTAAGCAATGCTTATAAGTAAAATGTCAGCAGAACTTGCGGAAATTTCGTAATTTATTTTCAAAAGTTAATTCAAAAGAAATGAGTTTTGTACAAAGTGATTACTTCCCTGTACATATTCACAAACATCAAGTTGTTCTAATGTGTCTATTCCACAACATCCATATCATTGCAAAATATCGACATCTTATGGAATCATGGTTTCGAATAATATATTGGAAATTATAGGAGATGTGCCAAACTTCTTTATCTTTTTTCATAAATCATCCAAATATGGAATTTGGGTTTGACTCTCTTTGACGGTTCGATTGAGAGTGACGATTTCATCCATATTTATTGACAGCAGTAGCATAACTAATCCTAAATACTATTAGCATTAACCTTTAAAGCATTCTAACATGTATAATAAGGTAAGCTGTTTATCGATATCAGCATCACACGTGCTGAACGGTTATCTCAAAAAGCCTTTGTTTAAATTAGTGCTATTACAAGTATTTGCATATCAATGGATTGTATTTGTATGAAAATAAACGCAGCATAAACTGTATTTAAAACTTGCAAATTATTTGCCAGGGCATTGCACTGTTTTTAGTTTTTAGCTTTAAATATGAGCAAAATTAACCCCATATTTGTAATCAATTCTGAAATGTTTATCATCGTGTTGCTCATTTTGACAACAAATTCTCTGTTTCTTTGCGGTTTAAAATGATCTTACTCTCCTTTCATTCCCCTTAAGAAATGGTTAATTATTTTACCAGACAAATTGCCTCCCCTGTCTTTTCTTTCTCACCCAACAAGGAATTTCTATTTTTAGCAAAAACGTGCGATTAGGTATATTATTGTGTTGACACGAGTGAGGAAAAAGAGGTCTAAAACTTCTCTAATTCTCAGGTCCTTTCTGTCATAGTCATTCGCTTAACAACATTTGACCGTAACAAATATATGAATTTTTCTTAATAATTTGAAAAGGACCTTCAGATAAGACGTTTTAAGAAAAAGGTAACCCGCCCTAGTCTTCCTTTTCTGCTAGTCTTTGTCTTCTGCATGTGAAGCCTTTATTTAGGCAGCTACAATTACTTTTTTCTGCCAACTACACCAACAAAATTTGCAAATGAAGTGTGCACATCATAATAATATCACGTAGTTTTTTGTTTTGAATGAGGGAAGATTGCTATCAGCAAATAATTTTCTGATTTGTTTCATGGCATCTACTCGCCAAAAATGGAGACAGCCTATATGTACAGACACACTGCAGAAGAACAAAAGGATTTGATTTTTTAAACAAGGGAGAGAGAAGCAATAATATTAACGCGAGAGATAGATTGTATGAAGCGATATTAGTCATTCCATCATCATCGTCTTGTGTTATTATTATAAAGTCCTAAAGAGTAAAAGGAACCTCTCATTATTCTTGTTTAGTCACTCTACCACCACCACTGAAATCAAGAGGACCGTTGTTTCTTTTTGTTTTGCAATATGTCCCTAATTTTAAAATTGAGTGACAGTAATAGGAAATGTTGATTAAAATATGTGTGGGTGGTAGTGCTTTAACATCCACTCTAGGCAAAAATGTCATTGCGATTCAGTGATTATGCGTGAACTTGCAGAATAAATGAATGATCAAAAGGGAGAGTTTGTTTAAACAAATGAAAAATGGCAAGTATTTATCTAAAATGCGCAATAAATTCCTTGTTTTTTACACAATTGCAATGATTGTTTTGCATTTTGTCTTTTTTCTGAATATGAAAATTATTGAAACAATCAATTTAAAAAAGACGAAGGTTGAAATATGGAAGGAGGGAGCATTTGATTGGAGAAATGCCATTAAACATGTCATTTCATGTATACAATTTTTAAAATTTTGAAACTTTAATCGAAACACTCACATTTGCTGGTTGGATTTCTCCCGAAGACGACCAAGTTTCACTTTATGCTTTTTGGCTTAAATTTGCAATTGATGATAACACCGGAAAACCACAAATGAATTGTGGCTTTCAAAACTTAAAACCAATTTGCACTAATACACTGTGAAATCACACGTGAATTAACAACGGAGATTCTTGAGATCCGAAAACGAACCCGGAAGAAACAGATTTTCTCCTGAAATAAAGAAAAGATAATCATTGAGTTGGGCAATTCCTCATTAATTCACTTTGCTTCTTTGAAAACCTATTCTTGAACAACATAAATCTATTATTTGCAATTTCATAAAATTGTTTCTTCTGTCAAACTGGGAGAAACTAAACCGGTAAAAATTTGCAATCATAACTTGCTTTGGTAAATTTAAATAAAATCGGGAAGTTAACTAATAATCTTTATCTGCATAAGCTATAAAATCATCAACCAATTGGGCATTTAGAAAATTTTTTGACAGAAGCGATTAGGGATTCTTTAAGATACAAAACAGATCCTCTATTAAAGGATATTTGAGGGATAAATTTCAATGGATATGTAGAAAATGTAAAATTTTGCAATTGTAGGCCCAGACCGGACAAGTATCATCCCCTTGCTCATATAAGAGTCACTTTAACCATTCACGAGCTTTTGACATTTGCACATTTGCCTACACATTTATGCATAAGCAACAAAGAAATTAGGTCGATCAAGTATTTGCACTGCTCATGAAATCACAATGAAAATCTGACGCCGGACAATAATCACATACAGAAAATGCGTACGCATAAAATCAAAGAAACCAAGATAGAAAAATATTTAAAAGGACGATTCAACTCACCTGGTTGAACACACGATGAAGACTGACTCTGCTGAGTGTGAGGATTTTTTAAAGAGATTCTTCTTCATGCACGGCATCCGAGGAACACACATGAGCCATTATCCATTGATACTTTCATATACCCTAGAGTGAGAGTTTTGGATACATGCTACAACAACAAGTCCATGAAACTCCAAAAAAATCTGTGAGGTTCAAGTCTAGGAAAGCCAGAAGCATAGCGCAAGAAGAAAAAGAAGCACGTTTATGAGCCCAGGCTACTGAATAGTCATTCACTTCATCATAATCATCTTGTTCATCATTTTATTTTCATGTAGATTTTTCTCATCTTCATTGAATATTGTGCCGATGAAGACTTTACTACTTACACATGTCTCTCCTTAAACTTGGTGATTTCTACATCAATTTGATATTTGTGCAGATTTTGTATGCACGCAAAATCTTATTCATTTTTATTTTTACCACATAGTTAAGGAGAATGCATAAAAGATAAAAATTTCTTCTTGGAAGCATGTTCAACCCCCTTCAAAGCCTCAAATGTATATCTTTCTACTCGTAATAAGTTCGCGTACTTTGATTAGGTATATGATCATTTCAGGACAGGACGGACGCTTTAGCTTGCTTGGTCTCAAACATCTCTTCTCAGTTCCTTGCCCTGTCCGTGCATTGCAAATAGTGATGTAAACAAGATGAAGCGTACAAAGTGCATATAACTTTTTACATTAGAAAAGCTCCCCTTTTCCCGTCATCTCAAATAGAAAAACACCACCAAGCAGCACTTTTATTCCAGTAAAAAGGAATAAGATAGAGGAACAAACGATACATAAAGTTTTTTTCATAGTAAACAGAGTAAACTCAAGTTGGATTGCTGGATAAGCAACTTCCATGGCATATTCTGTATGACTGTATTATGCACTTTATTTCATACAAAAGCTCTCGCTCAAACCCTTCTGTTGCTTTTTCTGTCAGAATAGAAGGGAATGAGGTTTACTCATACTTCAATTACTTTGGAGTTGGGGCTATAGCTTCACCCTTCTGTTTTCTATTTATGCAATAAATGCTCCTCCGGCAGCATGACTGGATCATATTTTGGTTTATTTTACCTTACTTGTACTAGAAAATACGAGAGGAAAAGGTAGGGACAAATGTTGTAAGAAAATTGCCGAATGCCAGATGTCCAGCGTCATAATTCATACATGATGGCCAACTTACATAAACAGTATTTTTATCCCCTTCATATTAAAATGTCTGCATGTCTCATTCTTGCAGCGTTTTTCTCATGAAAATCATTCAAAATGATTCATCCATCATCTTTCTAGAGGAGATATGGTTTATTAAAAAAGTCTTTGATTGCAAGACCTACATCTCATCACATTAAAACCTTGATTAACCTAAACTAACCTTATTTGATTTTACAAAAAGTTGAGTTTTTAATGTTACACATATTTTCCCTTATGTGAACAATCTTGTAAAAGATCTTGCCAAATATCTATTAGATTAAAGTTTATGACTTTAGGGGAAAGTATTTTGCTTTCACTATGCAAAACAATATGACATTTTCGTTTGCAACTTGCAAATTTTTATTGCATTGTAATAATTCATGTGTGCGTGTACTTATATGAACCGTCAATGTGCACATTGGTATTGACGTTTGTTTGTAAAAGCTAGTTTGTATCACACATCAGCAGCATCATAAGGTTGTATTGTATGACATCGTATCATGGTGTTATTATTATGCCTTGAAAAACATTTCTTGACAGTATCATGTTGATCTAGTAAACAATCGAATCCAAATCCATACCGCGAATAAGCAGGGAAAGTATTTTTTATTTTAGCACATGTTTCGAACTTGATAAGACTCATTTTTATTCACAATTCCTTCAATATGAATTACTGTACTAACGATCAGTAGACTGTGGTAGACTATATCATATAATACTTGCCTTTTCTTTTATTGTTTGAACTTAAATGAATTTTGAATACAGCCAAGGAGTTTTTTCGTACACGAATGATAGTTTTATTTGAAAATTATGGATCGACTCGACAAGTAATTGAAAATAGTTTATTCTGCGTTTGTATCATCAATATATGATTCCTCATGAAGTTCATTTTTAAAGTCATTGAGTCGATATCGCAAGTTCCCATGAGGCACGTGCATTACTGAAGCTTTATTTTTTGACTTTCTTGAATGCGAATTTTCACATACGGTAAATTTCAGTTCAGATAGGTCCCCTTTTAATGTCGTAACATCAGTTCCATCCAACTTCTGCAAAGTTTCCACATGATTGATTATTTGTCGACAGTAGTCTCCTCTGTATGCGGCTGGGTTGCCGGCAAGTGTCAGTTCTCTTATCCCATTTGTTGTCAAACAGTGAATATCTGTAAGACTCTGTAAAAACGGAAAAATTGTAATAAATTATTTATTGACCACTGATGAATGAAAGTAGCTAAATTATTTGCACATCATAGCATTCATTATTGATTAATTGTTATTAACAATGATTGATTACCTGAATTCTGTTGTATCCCAAATGCAAAGCAGCCAGGTTATTAAGATGTGGAAGCCGAGGTAAACATGCAATCCTGTTGTGTTCCAAGTGAAGATACTTTAAACATTTGCATCCAACAAAAGTGTTAAATGGAACATCTTTGATTTGATTGTGATCCAAAACTATTGCCTGCACAGAACTCAGCTTATCTAACCCTTTGAAGCTTGTTATTTGATTGCAATTTAGCATCAATGTTTGCAAACGGGGGAGACAGTGGAGATGTAAATCACTGACTCCTGACAAGCCTGACAAGGAAAGTTAAAAATCATAGTATAAGTGAAAGTGTTTCGTACATTTTTATTTTAACTTTACAGGGTCTAGGTTTTATTTTCATGCACTTACTGTTGTGAGACATAATCAGAACTTCCAATCTTGGAAATATTTTTGGGATCTCATTACTTGTGTTGGAGTCGGTTGGAGCTCCTGGCCTTGGACTGTTTGTCGCCGGTCCGGCTTTATCCGTGCTGTTGGATTTATTGGTGGTGCTGTCTGTCTTTACTGCAGCCTGGGCTACAGCTTTCTTCGACTGCGATTGCCCAAGTTTGGCTCTGGCATCATATCTACTTCCTCCAGCGAGTCCATTAGCTATGACGTTATTCAAATCTCCTCCAGTCATGCGCTTGTTTTTCTGGAATTGGGCTCTAGACTCGGCTGTGTGAGAATAGCACGAAGGACATGGATATGGTCCCAGAGATTTAATAGAATTGTAGCTGACACACAGCACCCTTAAACTGCAATATTGAATTGCAAAAGATATATTAGGCCACAGCATATAATATTTTTAAAGCCTGTGTAACGTTATTTATAAATATGCATGTTTTGTTTTACTTTGGAAGGGAAGTAATTCCTGAAAAGGAAGAAAGCTGGTTCCCGGTCAGATCGAGACTCATGAGCTTAGGAACCGCTGCGGGTGGCAACTTTACTTTTGATAAGCCACAGTGAGGCAATGATAACTCCGTCAACGAGCTCCAATCTCTCTGTCCCAGGTTCAGTTCCATCCATTCTGTGTTTAAGGATCCACCTAATCGAACATTTACACAAACATAAAGTATTATTTCTTCTAAGGTCCTTGCCTTGGAAGCTTTTTGGAAAATACAGATAAAACAAATACATATATCGCATACCCATATGATTGACAATCTCTTCATTTCTCCAATTAGAAACAGGAGTCCCATCAAGGATCTATAATATTTATTTTATTTTTCAATTTCAAAAATACCTGAATGGATATGGTGATACGAATGCATGCAAATTCTTGTCGTACCTGAATTTTTGGAATATATCGTATTACGTAATTTGCGTAATCCGGATGAGATGATAAAGGGGTCCTAGTAGCTTCCAGATTCTGAAGATTAGTGAGATGTCTTAAAGGAGCCAGAATGAATGTACTGCAAGGGAGTGGATTTCCACTCAAGTGCAAATGTATCAACGCTGGGCAAGCATACTGAATCATATCCAACTCCTGCAAATGATTATTGCTCAAATTGAGAATGTGCAAATTAGGGAAAATATTATCCCTCAGCCAATCCAAGCTTGTTATGCAATTCTCTTGTAAATTCAACTTCACAACAGATGCTCTCCACTCTGAAGTCCTTACAAAACTGGCAACACACAGAGCGGTAGACGAAAGGTAATTGTCTGATAAATCAAGCTCAATGGCGTTGATTGTGTAACCATCTGGAAAGGGAGGACTTCTTGGAAGCTGGTCCAAATTAGTAAGACTTTGTCCTTTCAGCTCTGTATAGTTCAATGTTCTTCCTAGAACCCAAGAATGGCCAAGAATTGCATGAGAGAATCTGGATTCAATATCAATGTCTGATGTCGACAAGAAACAATTATGAGACATTGTTGGAGATGTTGCGAAAGGAGCGCACCAAATGTCCACCCGTTGCAAAGCTGGTAACGCTTGGCTAACTAACAGTGGAATATGAGCGTAATCTCGCACATCCTGCAAATACATAAAATTAATCACATTAGATCGGTCTGCATTACTTTACTTTGAAATGCAACTTGTATTCCTTGACTCCAAAGATTTTTTACCTGAAATGGATTTGGAAGAACTTCCAAAGTAGTTAATCTTGGAGTTGCCCAAGTTAATGTGGAGATGCTGGAATGAAGAAATCTCAGATAATTCCAGCTAGCCTTCAGCTCAATCAAATGAGGAAGCTTATGAAGTCCAGACAAAGTTGTTAAATTATTGTGACTCAGGTTAAGCCTCCTTAAGTTAATCATTCCTTTTAGTCCAACCGTTAGTCGCAGCCCATTTCCTGATAAATCTAAAGTTGTGACGGTGTGTGCAATATCAGGACCAATGAATTTTGAAATCCGAAGAAGATCCACGTTAGATTTTGGTTTATTTAAACCTTTCATGTCATTATCCAGCATTGCCTTTTCATTGTTGTTGTCATCAATTCTAAAATCATAAAACAACAAACCATACAAATCGCTACCTTTTTAGCATTATAAAATTTTTAACCAATGTAAGTAGATTGTTGTTGGCGACTAACTGTGTCTGTGTCACGCTGGGAGTTGTGACAATTTTAGAAATTGATGTAAGATCCGCTTTCATGCCATGACCATATTTATGCAAGTAGAAGGGTTGCACTTTTCTTTGTTGAGGTTTAGTAGCAGGCTCAGCAGCAGTAACAACAGCTTGCTTTGCCACAGATTCGCGGTACAAGGAGTCAACCCCAGCTTTTACGGAGCTGTCATCTTTAACTCCTTTAACCCATATCGAGTTCTTGTCATTCTGGATACATAATTGTAATATTATTAAATTAAATTACCAAAATAGTAACTATTAGAAAATACTTATAATTCTTACATGGTTGTGAGAGATGCTTATTAAGTAAGCCGGTGCATATGACAAGGGTCTTGATACTCCAAAGACTACACAGTCAAAATTATGCTATTGAAAATATGTAATATTTCGTTAATGTCATTGCAGTTCAATTCAACAATCTATGATAATAAAAAGTAATCTAAGGAATTGCGTGGCGAACCTTTCTGCACTTGTCATTGGGCATCGGAACAGCAATCAGACATTCCTCCAAAACTTTCATAACCACAACAATAGAAAAAGGATTAGCTCCAATGTCATTCGATTTCTGACAGCGAGCTGAAGATCTGGCCGATGAGACCGAAATGTCTGTGCATTGGGAGCAACTCTCACCCAGCTTAGTTGCTTCGATTGCATTCCAAAGGCAGTTTGTAAATCGAACATTCTATAAAAACAGTATGATATATATTATGCTTACTACTATACTGCCGGCACAATATATTAAATAAGAACTAGACATTAACTTATTCTTACTGTGTAGTTTTCTGATTTATCTGTAAGCAGTTTGTAAAGATACAAAACTGGGTTGCATTCAACCTGCCTATCACAAACAAGGAAAAGGAAGCATGGATGTGATCTTTCTGGCAAGCCAGGAACTGATTCCGGAAATGGAAAAAGTGGCTCTGGTGGTTTGTATGCTGGATCTGTATAGGTCGGAACATAACGGTAAGGCTGATAAGGATGACCAGAAAGTGCTTGCAGTGGAGTTAATGGCGTCGTTGTTGTAGTTGGTTCCGTTGTTGGAGGAGGTTCAGGAGGAGGTGGAATAAACTTTGGTTCATTTGTTCGAGAAAAGTACGTATTGTACGTCTTTTCTATGCCAAGCTCTGCTCCTTTGTCTCTAATCACAACGATTGTCTCCACTTTTAAAATTACATCTTCTGGCCATCTGCAAAATAAGAAAGTGAAATTGCAAAATACTGTTGTTGAGAAATTCAAAAAGGTTTTTTAACACATGAATTAAACAACTTACGGTTTAGAACAGGAAAGTCCACTGATAAGCTGATGGATTGTGGCACGTATACTTTCCACGTCCTTCGACACTGTAAGATCTAAAATGGAATGAGCAATGTATCCCTGAATGCTCCCATAGGATTGGAACTCCACCCATTTTACCCATTCCTCTACCTCTTGTTCCCAGCGATTTATGTGTATCACTGTTTCAAACCTCTCGATTGTCACGACGGCCCACATACGCAAATCTGTTATTCTTCTCACAACCTTTTCAAAAAGAAAGAAATAATTATTAGATACGACATGACCCATCATAACATAATCTAAAACTAAAAATGATTCTTTTGGGGCATTGTAAGAAACCACCTTTTGCATTTCTTCCTTCACAGTAAGTTTATTCATTCCAAAAGCCGGTACATTTGACAAATTATACTCCGTCTACAACAAATCAAAGTAAGGTTATTGATGTTATCAAGCTAATAATTAATAATAAATGAGTACAAAAATACTTGTGCAATAAACGCAAGGAGATCCATTATCCTTTCCCCGATGCCCTCCAGTTGCTTATATACTGAAGCGATTGTCGCATTTCTAAGAGCCACATAGTTTGCTTTCGCTGCGACTGAATTACTGTAGTAATACAAGCACCTGTGCTTAACATATTCCTGAAAAGTAGAATTGAGGAGATTAGTTGGATAAAATCATGTCCGAATTGAGATATATTTCATTTGAATTATTACCTGAGTCACTTGAACTTCCTCTTCAGTAACTTTTTTACCATTAAGAATGGAAACGTTTTTAACTGTTCCCACAATCATTGCACGACTATCACACAAACAGGCCACGGGACATTTGCCATACATGGCATCCACCAGAATCAACTCCTTCAGCTTTGAACATGCATTTACATCTTTGATATCTTGAATTGTACAAAGTGGGTTCCCTGCTATGTTTAAGCTATTAAGGGACACACACTTAAATACGTATTCGGCAGGTACACAAGAAATCTCGTTGTTGGCCACGTTCAATTCCTGCAAGGACGGCAATCCGTGACTCAGAAACTATAAATAAGAAAAAGATTGAATCAAAATTAAGAATGACAAACGTTTGTTGTAGTTGATAACTGTATCACTTACTTTTAAATTAGTTAGGCGATTTCCGGAAAGCCAAAGTATCTTCAAGTTGTCCAATTCCAAAGGGTCGACACTTTCCAAAGAACATCCAAACGCGTAGAGACGCTGCAGAAACTGCAATCCTTGGAAATCCTCTCTTTTCAGTTCCGTGATTGTGCAGTTAGTGACCCATGCTTCCAAGAGTCTTTTGAAGTTATTTATTCCCTGGAAACTCTCCAAAGGATGTCCAATTAAGCATAACTTCTTGACTGCGAGTGGATTCATTGTTTGATTCTTGCCAAGTTTATCCTTACTCGGAGTCTTCTTTGCTTGTTTTGACTTTGTCCTCGGCTTTTTGAAAGTAGTGTCTGACGATGACTTAGTACTCACAACATTGTTATTAAGCTGGTCCTGCTCATCATGGAACAAAATTTGGTAAAAATTCTTAAAATTAGTGAAGTCTCCAAAAAAGATTTCAATGCTCCTTCCAGCTTTACTGCTAACAATGGATGTGGTAGAGGATGAAGCAGAAGTGATTTTGATGTTGGTGAATGGACTACTGCTTTGCTTCTTAATTGAAACTGAAGATGTTGCCGAAGGCGGCACCGATGCACTTGCATTGCTATTCACTTCTTGTGTGGCAGTTACACCTGGCGATTCACACTTCGTTTCTTCAGTTGGAGGTGGAGGTGGAGGCGCTGGTGTGGAATTCACCTTTGACTCTACGGAAGGTTGACGGGAACATCTTAAAGAGGTTGGCCTCCTCTTTTTAAACTCTAAACAACCTAAGGCTACCGGTGTCGAGGGAGTCTTTGGAGGTGTCGACTTTTGAGCTTGTGTCTCAACTGACCCCCCTTTCTTTTCCCCTGTCTTGGGAGTGGACGGTGTTTGTTGTGGCCGCGAGGAAGCTTGTGAACAAGATTGGGACGCTTCCTCTTGCTTATCCTCCTTTGGAGCCAGAGATTCGCTGACTTGACTTTGACTTATGCCCTCATCTTCATCAGCTTCAACCCCTTTGTCATCTTCTACACATGTTGCCAATGTTTCGGTAAGCGTTTCTTCACTAGTCGAATCGGATTTATTATGGAGGATGGTGGCTAACGACGGCTTTTTCAATTTTCTGCTTGTAGACTCACTCATCTTATCTCTCTAGGTTCCTAAACAAGTGGAAAGGACTATGATAAGCCCAAATGGGAAGACTACGTGCGAGGATTTCAATTGTTTAATAAGAAAACAAGGATTTTAGCTACGTTGATTATGTTTTAAATGTAGCTTTTGGAAGTTGCAATAATACATAACGGTGGACCATACAAATGCCACGACAGAACAAAGGAATTTGTTTGAGAGAGAATTAATTCACTTTTTTAGCACTACTCCTAAATGAATCAATGGGGAGGGGACAAGATTTGTAGATAAGACAAAGATGGCGTATCTAATGAATCAAATAGATACAAAGCCAAACAAAGTTACGATGGCATCATCGAATCATACAGTTCCAATGTTATATGTTATGCAACTTTTCACTCCAACAAAAACCATTGAATGAATCGTGATTGATGATTTGGCTAGAAACAAGGTCACTTCAGTTTCCATGTGCACGTTGCCATCTCAACTTTGAAAAAATTAAAATCAAAACAAGAAAATAATTTATCGGGATCATCCGAGGTTGTTGAGTTTTTGATAAAAAGTCTTTTTCCCAAGCGAATCGTTATTGTAAATTGCCAGCGCAGTGATTAGCCCAACGGTTTAGTGTGATTATTGTAAAATAGCGGTTTAGCTTTTGAGTTGTGGCTGTGTGAGAAAAAAAGGCTTGTGAACTCCCTGTAATTATTTCCAAAACCAAGTAGTCCACTTTTGTTTCAAAATGAGGACCCGAAATAGCGTAGTTGGAGGGGAAGGAAGTGAACAAGATGACGATTCCTCCATGTCCAGCTTAAGCTCGTCAAGTGATGAAGAGGAAGCTCCAGTAGCGGTTGCAGCTGATGAAACGGCCAAGCAGAAAAAGAAGTTGGTGCTCCCACCTGCCAACACCCGCCGCAGAACCCGAGCCTCGTTAGCGTCTTCACCAACCAAGGATGAAGGTAACTTCAGTTTACTTTAATGACACATTTATCTTGTTAAACACTGAAACACTCCCTGAGCATCGTTTTTATGCTAATTTTTGTTGGTATTTCACTTGCAGATGAGGAAAAAGATAATGTCAGTGCCAAGAAGAAAGAAGAAGAAGCTGAGACTGACGAAGGGATGGCGGAAGCAGAAGATCTAGTTGACAACAACGAGTACGAGGTGGAGGCAATCTTGAAGAAGAAGAAAAAAGGAGGTCAGATCTTCTATTATCTAAAATGGAAGGGGTATCCTTCTTCTGAGAATACTTGGGAGCCAGAGGAGAATCTCACTAATTGCAAGGAAATGCTTGCCGAGTTTAACAAGAAATGGAAGAAAGAAAAAGTTATGAAAATGATTCCGAAGAAATCTGCACTAGGTCGTGGCTCTTCAAAGAGGGTGTTGGAGGCAGGAAAGAAAGCCAAGAATCAAGATGAAGACGAAGAGTCTGATGATGAAGATGAAACGAATGATGACTCTGCTCAAGTTCAGAATAAGAATGGGAACCTCAAGAAATCCACACCTAAGAAAACTAAGAAGTGATTGCGATTTAACAATTATCAACTAAACTAATAACTAGTCCTCCAACGTATAAATGTAAGACGTCACGCTATAGATGTAGTTTATTGAAAAACAGTAGATTTCAAACAATGTAATAAGTATGACTCTTTATTGTACTATTTTATACTTGATACTGTTTGCTGGGTAGATTCAGTTATATGAAATGTAAAGTAAAAAATGGATAATGTGTGCCTTTTAATAATAAACTAGATTTCTTGTGAAATACAATTTTACCGAAGCATTTTTATTTTAATGTTTAGTTTTCTTTAGAATTAATGATTTATTTGATAGCATTATTTGGTAGCATTAGAATATAATTATCAAATAGTATTATAATATTACAATTCGATACACGTTCGAGTGAAAAATAGTTAAAATGAGCAATGAGTTAGTATTGTTAGTATTTAAGAATGATTAAAAGGTACGTACGTAAAACAGGGAATAAAGAATAAAAGATTATTCTAAAAAGGTACTGAAGGTTTAGGTCAAGTCAATGAAACTACAGTTTACTATTAAATACTTCCTCAGGGGAAGAGTACAAAAATAATAATGTTGATTAGTATATATTTTACTAAATTATTGACAATGTTAGTCTTTCATCTCTGGACAAGAAACAAAACGTTCTATAATTTCAACTTGTACATGTTACGACATGGTATGATTTGATTTGAGTTCTGCTGATTATTTATTAGTATTATTAAAGTTTACAAAATCGCCTGGATTTTACTGTGTTTACTTATCACTAAACTGGATTCGTTTGCTGATTGGAAGAAGTGAATGTCATTTTTTAGTACCCACAATAGTTTTACCTACATGATAGTTATAAATTACGAAGGATTATCTAGAATTTTTATTCGTTGTAATCAATCTTAATCTTAACACATCTGAATCTAATAGAAATCGTCGACAACATGCGTGTATTTTGTATTAATCCTTTCTTTCATATTAGACTCTGTGGCAAGTCTTGCTTGAACGGACCAATCAGTAATTTCATATGTATTATAGCCTTTTGGAATAAATTGCAAACAACCAGTTTTTGAAAGTTCACTTGCTTGATACATGTCAATATCTTCATCCTTCTGAGCTTCCCTCCATTCTCCCTGGTAAAATCTTATCCGTTCCTGGACCTTTTCAAAAAGCTTTTGTGCATCAAGTCGTGTTTCATTCAATTCCACATTTCCAAGATTTTTCTTCTGTTCTTGCAGCTTATCAAGTTGGAGGAGTACATTGTTATTTGTTTTCATAAGGAGCTTTTTGTAACGATGACGGAAGAACTGGATATCACTCTGGAATACTACAAGTGCCACCAGTGCGTTAGCCAACTGAAACTTTTGTGCGTCTTCTTTCTGGGGGAAGGCAAAGTGATCCGTCCAATAGAAAGAGTAGTAGTAAAGCCGTTTATGTTTTGGAAGCCTCAACACACCTCCAACACGTTTTGGTGTGGCGTCAACTGCAATCACCATTGAACTTAGCTCATCACCACCCTCCTGTTGGAATTTTTGACGAAGTTTTTTATTTGGGATGACATGAAGTATGTCATCGTCCAGCTCCTTTTCACTAAACAACGTTTTCCATGCTATGGCTGCAATCACACCTCCAAGTATTATGGCTCCCCAAATTATATCATCTTGTTTAAATGTCTGCGCTGCTGCCACTGCCATTTTGCGATAAGTTTTAAGTTGTCAAGAAGAAGTCAGTACAGCCCAAGGTTCCCTCCAAAAGTTTTAAAGTCCATTAGGAACCAATCTTCAAAATGTACATAATTTCTGTACAACCAATTAAATAAACAACATATTTAATGGAAATTGATCGTTTTTTAAAAATAATTTGTCTGGTATTCTTACCAATAATCAAGTTTCATTGTGGTCTGGACAGTCAGTACTGAATACGATTATAATAAGCTGAGCTTTTAATTTAAAATAACTAAATGTAATTCAATTGAAATTTACATAACTTAAGTTTAATCTTGAATAGCACCATCAAAGAAGATATTAAATGCACTTTGTTGTATAAGACACTATCTAAAGAAACCCTAACTAAAATATAAAGTCTATTACGTAAATTATTTGCATAATATATTTGAAAATTATTTTTAGCTACAATTCAAATATTTATAAAATCTCGTAAATTATGAAGTTGGAGTATTTAATGAGTTTTAGTAGTAGTACCAGGCACCAAATGGCTTTGGAGAAATGGCAAATCTTCGTATTTATATTTACGATTACATATTTCTAACCTAATCTAATAATTTCTGCAGGTTTTTTGCATGATCTATGATGATAAATCAAAAATCCTCAGCAAAATTATAGTGCGACTAATAAACGGAAGCAACGTGAATGGAGAACCCACAAAAGCGATAAAAGAGCTTTATTTTCTGCAGGAAATTGAGTGGTGTTTGAAAAAACCGAAATCTCCTGTTTTGTTATTAATCTAGAGAGTTTCCTCCAAATCTAGCCTACATTGCCAATATATTATCCAACACATGAAAAAGTATTTTTGCAAATCGAACTTTTCCTCCTTGTTTCTCCGTTTATGTGAGGACATATAGAAAGGGAATTCAGTTTAGTACTATAAATCCAAGTTGAAAGCTAAAATTTCCTCCAGTTTCCAGAAAAATGTGCTATTGAAGCGTATCGCGAAAACACGAGTAAGTAACCGAAAAGCCCCGATATTTATGCAGATGTAACGAAGATGATTTTTCCCTCCGTGCTAATATGCTGTATAATAATTTGTAATTTCAATCTGCAAATATTCATAATTCTTCATCATTCATATTAATCAACTTAATTATATTTAAATTTAACTACTGTAATAGCTAAAGAATTTTCGATAAAAGCTCATGCAACAAAGTAGCAAAAAGTCTTTGCGATATGGGCTTGCTTTTAACCAAGCTAACCAAAAGCACGCACTGCTTCAAAAGAAGGGGTAAAGTGAACCACGCGCAAGCTTCAGTTAACTCTTTCTTCAATTTCCTTCATTCAGTCTAATCTCCCAATTAAATTAACTTTTCTCTAATTAGCAATTAAAAACCTGGATAATTTATGCACAAGCCTTTAGCCCCAATTAAAACCTACATGTTGCATTAAAATACTTGCAATTTAATTGCAGAATAATTGAAATAAATTCTTGGAAAAAGGAAAGCCACTAGTAAAACTTTTTCTGAAATTTAGCCTAAGTATATATACAATTTTTGGGTGTAGTTTGAGTGGAAGCGTTTTATAGAGTACACGTTAAGACTACTGATATTTGTAATCCTTTGGACTACAGATGTCGTAGGCTTCGTGTTCTACGCAGATTGAGCATTTCTCTGTTTCAAATCATAGAAACCGTTCCTAACAAAAAGGTGGTCCCGTCGGCCGTCATTCCAGCAATGGGTGATGCTGCCCCGGTTTGACTCCCGTTATTAAAATTCCTTTCACCTTCTGTGTGTTCAAGGTTCACATCCCCACTTTTCGGGGAATCTTCCTTACCGTTTTCTCATAACTTGCTTCCAGATTTCGGTGCTGACTAAGCTGTCAGTTTGCCTTCTTTTGCACATTTTCTTTTGCAAATTTGTACAATTATTTATATAATTGCATCTTTTTAATATCAAGTTTTTGTCGATACTTTTTTGCACAAGATTATGTAAAAAATGAATACTGCCTGAATTATTATGAAATTGAAATTATTGTAATCCGCTTACGAATCTGAGGGAAATTGGTATTTTAATAGGGAAAAATAATGTTCTTATAAAGTCTAAATTATAGCATATTTGGAACCAATTCAGGTCCAATGAAGAAAAAGTATTTTTATGTAGAAAATACTATTCATAATCTATTAAAAATATTTTATAAGCTGCCTACTGAAAAAAATGTTTTTGGCAAGATGTGGAAGATTAGGTAATAAATTCAAGATTTCTATTCCATCCATGCATCAATGTCATCATCGTCATTTTATTTTACTGGGTGAATAATAAAATACTCCTGTGTATGGGAAAGTTGAAGATTTATTAAAAATATATTTACATATAGTTTCGTTAAAGGTTATGCATGAATGGTAAAGCAGGATACATATAATATTTTCTGGATCTTTTTTAAAGAAAAAGGATCCGGTTAGGCAACGGGGAAAGAATTGCAAAAACTGAGTTTCTGCATGATCCGGTTACTTTTCAAAGTATATATGTGTGGGAAAGTAATCATAGAAATGAAATTCCCCAAAGTCGGAGTCGTCCGTGAGGTAAAATGGGAAAGATGAGTCCTTCCCAGGCAAAATGATGAATTTGGTGATTGTGAACTAGTTCCAGTCCTCCAAGGCCCCTGTGTTCTCCCTCCAACCTTGCTTGTTCCATTTCTCCTCTTATTTGTCCTTCAAAAGCACCACCTTCTCCTTCCCTCACCATCAGCCTCCCGTTTCCTTCAAACTGAACTCTTCCATTTTGATTTGGTTCCATTGGAACAAGGCCTGGCGCTGCTGCTGCTACTGCAGCATCCATAGATCTCGTTGCTGTTGTTGTTGCTCTGCTTCCATTCCTTCCTTTCTTTTTTGTGGCACTATGGATCATTCTGAGAATCTCTCCAAGTCCCCAAAAGAAGCAACCTACACAACTTGTTGTCACCACGAACCAGAGTGAGCTGGGTACAAGCAATGATAGGCTCGAGTTACTCAGAATTCCATCCGAGTTTGCCAAGAAACGATAAGGATGATGGGGAGTATTATGGGAAGAAGATGGTTGTACTGATTCTTGAAGTGTTTTCAGAAAAATGGTCCCTAGGGGCCCTCCTACCAATAAACCACCCAATATTAGACAGATTTCGTATTTCCAGCTCCAGTGGGAAAGAGACATCTTTTTATTTTCCTATATTTGAAATGAAAAATACGAAATTACATTAAAGTTTTGGAAATAAAATTGTATGATTTACTAAATGTTTTGCAGCAAATCCACAAAATTAGTTTTAAGGCTTTGCTGGTTTTGAGAATTATAAGAAAAATATCGACCTAAATAGAAATTTAACCTGAGAGGAAAATATTATTTTTCTGATACAGGAAAAAAACATTTCTTGCTTTCGTACTTTCTAGTAATTCAAGCTGAATTTTTAAAGACTGGATATGTGACACACAGTTGAGCAATTATAATGACGGGTTTGTAAAAATAACCAGTGCGTGGGATGATCACAATTGATCGTTTTCTGGAATATAATTTCAGGCCTCTACAACACTTGTGGTTAACTAACAAACCACACGGATTATGTGAAAGATCAAAGTAACCAATTTGCTACACACCTACGCTCTTTCTATTGTTCAATCTTTCAATCTGTTTCGTAAACTTATGGTTAAGTTTCGTAACAATGCAGAAATGTCATCTCTATCTACATCTTACATGAAGAAATTAATGAGGTGGTATAATTTACAGAAGTAAATTACAAAGACATTAAAAACAGAACGCATAACTCCTACCTTTCACTACCACTCAAGAAATGTAATCAATCATATAATCTGCAATGCTTCTTTCTTTTATACCCTTTATAAAAGCAACACTTATTTATACACTATATTATATATTATATAGTGTATAAATAAGTGTTGATAAAAGATTATGGCATATTTCTTCCCAAACAAGCTGGGTTTTTAAAACTTTCAAAACTAAAACTTTACCTGTGTTAGTCTTTGCTAATCACTTACTTGTGGAGAAAGTGAATCCTTGCAAGTACTTAAAAAGCTTTTAGAATGATGAGATCACAAACTTCTTTCAGATTTTTTTGGTAGTAACACATTTTAATTCACTCAGTTGTCACGATTATGATTTATGGCACAGTACCAATGACATTTGAGCATGCCTAACATAACGCATTATCAAAAACATTTCTTAACGCTAGTATGCAATACGAGAGAATACACCTTTCCTTATGCTGATTGACTTTCTCTTATAACTTACTGTACAATTTAAATATGCTCGATATTTTGCGAATTATACCGAAAAATAATGTCTATTGGAAGTTTTTTATGTTTCAATTCAATAATAGTTTAAGACATGTATGCTTACTAGTTGCTACTCAAGTGGCTTCCAATGTTTTGTGTAAGTGGAGTTTGCCAATATTAGATAGAATCCTGCATGTATCAAAAGTGTCCAAGAGACAACTCGTAGGACACCGTGTTAGATGTATCAACGATTCAAAAAGAAAAATCGATTCAGATTGTCTATTTTTACTTTAACAGGCAAATGCAATTGCCATTTTTCTTGTATCACTCATTGGAACCATATAAGGCAAGTAGCTTAAAGAATCCAACAGAATCCTGAATTGTAAGAGCGTCAAAAGACACCTACTACATTATTTTAATTGGTTTTCATTTCCCCCATTGTAACAAGTATGTTTCGAAGGCTGTTTTTAGTAAACCGTATGTAAAATATCTAGTTTAAATAAAAATATTTTTGTAAGGTTTCCACTCATCGGAAGTCTTAAAATAACTTTAGACTTATAATGATCTGTTCCATGAAATGAAATTCTAAAAATTGATGGATTTTTTGTTATGAGTACCTAAAGCTATAGCTTTCAGCATTTTATGTTAATTCCTCCCACACATGAACCAATTCCAAGCACAACGTTGAGCTTTTATACATTAAAGAAATGATGATCCCGTCTTTCATTCTTTTTTCATTAATCCTCATTGATCGTCAGAAAGAAAACTGGTGCTGATCATGCAACTTTTATTAAATTGCCTTCATTAATGCAATTGCTGCTAGTGAAGATGTACATATGTCGAAAAATAAAAATTTCCTGATAGTAATAATTTATATTTTCACTTTTTCATGTACAATGATAGTTACAAGAGTTTATCATGCTGTACGCATTCTCATATCACAGGGAGACACCTTCAAATTTTTTCCAACAAAATCTTCATAAATCATTACTTGGATCAATTTCTTTGTCAATTGTACATGGAACATTTATTGTCTCACATTATACGTATAAGTAGTGTAATAAAAAGCTTCAGTTACAGGTATGAATCTTTATGAAACTGGAAATCGATTTCAGTCGTGTTTGTCATTTCATTGGAAACGAGTGCCACCTACGTTTTACTTAATGACATCCACTAATCCACTTTCTTCACTTTAGTTAGTCTGGAAAGCCAACGCATTTTTTTAATTTGTAGCAACAATACATGCATAACAGAGACTATAAAATCACCATGCTGCATAATCTTTATGAATATGTACTGCATTGATCCACCTACAAATGCAGTTATCTTTTAATATACAATTCAAACAAAATTGTGGAAAATGTTCATTTATTGTATTGTTGTGTGTCATTAGACCATTAATTCTTGATTTAATGAGTTTATAGAAAACAAGTATGTATTTACTAAATAGTTTTACCCTAAGCAGCACACGTTTGTTAAAAATTTTCTTTCATTGAATGATAAGAAAAGAAATGAAAATGTTCCGTGTGAAAATCTTTTTGGGTTTACCAAAGCAAGAAATACCAATTTTGATATCCACTCTCTGTCTGTATTATTGGCAATTTTACATGAAAACAAATTAACCATAAAACTATGAATATTTTGTATTTAATCATTAAAACACTCATCTGGCCAAAACTGTTCACAAATAAGGATTATAAAACATAGCTTGTTGTCCACATTGTTTCAGTATTCAAAGAAAGCCATTTCTTCAGTCACTTTATAGTTATTTACATGTACCCAATCATAGACCATGTTACATTCTTTACCTTCCATCTCAAGATAACATCAACAATAAGAATTGTTATAAACAGCTTTTAAGATTTTGTCTTGTGTTGTTCGCGGTGGTGTGTGGTGGGTCCTGTGGTGACTTTTTATGCAAAATACGCATAATACAAAATATATTTGAACCCAAATTTCCTACCATACCCCAAACACACGTAAAAAGCTCGTTTTTGAAGGATTAATGTACGCAATTTTTCTTTCCATTTCCAACATTATGAGGGCAAGGCACGTTCCTATCTGATCATACTTATTTGCCTCCTCCGGATTTTCTCTTTTTTCTTAAGATTTTTCTTGGTTTCCTCCAATTTTGCAATATTTCATTCAGGAACGAATAGTTTCTTTAATATATGAAGAGATAATGTAAGAAGCCCGCCCTTAGCTCACTAAAACATAACTCAAGAGGTATAGTCAAGGCACAACCACGTCCAAAATAAAGCAGCAAATGCTCACAACACTCTTCAAAATGTCTTTCATATTTTTCTCAGTTCTTATTTTTCTACACTTATCCTTTTCTCTTCATCCTAAAACTTGTGAAATTTCTTGGCACTGAAATGAGGGTAACTGCCTCTTTCCTCCCTGTAGGAAGCCGTGTCTCCTTCCAAAAAATCTACAGACCTACATGCAAACATATTTCCTATTTAATAACCTTACATACCTATATATCCATTATAAGTACGATAAGTATCCATCCAAAACGGTAAATGAATGTCAGGCGGACTACGTGAAAAAAGACCTTTTCTTTTCCTTCAAAGCTCAAACACAACTTCTGTTTTTGGCTCTGATATGCTTTCAGGCAAAAGTTAAGATAAACTTGGATCTTGCTAAAAATATGTTGAAAAAGTAAAAACAAAAAGTTTTCCCCTGGATTCATTCTGATTATGATTCCACCATTCAGAAGACTACGTATGAATCCAGCAATCATGAAGAGCAAACATACACAGATATAAAAGTAAACCTTTGAAATTTAACATTTTTTATCTAAAAATAATGTTGGCCCTTTTATCCTCCTTGTATAGATTATTGATGCTTTTATAACTACATTGTTACGAGACGATGTGGCAAGCCTTATGTGCTGATGTGATCATGATGATAACGACATTTGGTGATGAGATGAGTGTGAGCGACGGGGGAAACATCTTTTAGACTTTTTCATCATGACAACATTGCTACGTCCAATATATTATCTTGCTACCGTCTGCTGGTACCTAGGAAAAGACAAATCAGTAATCTGTAAGACTTCTGCACACATTTTTCTATCAGAAAGAAGCTAGCAAAATGAAAATAACAGTTTGCGATTTCTGTGAGAGATTTCCTCCAATTTTCATATCCCTTTCATGCTTTCATCGGACTTGACTTTGCCTTTCTCTTTTCATTCAACCGTTTACTTACCAACCGGAATGTGAAAGAAAGTAAAAAGATGAAAAAACGGTATCGTTTAATTTATTATTCCAATCGAATCCATCCCTCTCTGCCTTTACCCTTTTTGTTATGTATGTAAGTTTTTTTACTGCCATCATAAATACAAGGATCTCGACAAGTCGATTGCTTTGAACAGTTGTCGGCGGTCTCGTTAACCGTCCCATCTCCCTGCTACTTTATCGTCGTTCCGCTAGTTATGTCGTCCATCTTGGGTTTGGCTATGCCATCGTACAGCTAGTCTCCAGTCCCTGGAAACCCTTTCCATAAAAATTATATGTTAGTAAATTTAGGAAACTTAATATTACTACATTTTAATAACAATACAGACAAAGACTTTATATAGAAAGGATATTGTTTTATGGATAAAGACAAAAGACAAATTGCGATAGAAGCTAATAAGAAGAAAAGTTTAGTAAATCCAACTTTTACAGCAAGTTAAACAAGAAAAAGTAGGAATAAAATTGAGCATAAAAGCAATAGTTGTCTTGTAAAGATGGGAAAGGGTGACTATCTTGTTGATGACGATGATTAGTTGATGCTTCGTTGAATACGTTGTTAGCCTCCTCTAAATATAAATTATGGTGATGGCGGTGCATATTGGTTCTTTACGCAATATTCTTTCAGTTTTAAATTAAAACAGTTTTTCCAGATCAATTGTTTCTGAAGAAAGTGATGTTAGAATCAGAGAAACGATCCAATCTAAAAATAGCGAGATAGAGATAAGCATATAAAACATTAAAGCTAAATAAATATCATAATAGTAAACAACAAAGCGGCGATTCAATACTTCAACTTCTCATTTTCCAGTACACATACTACACTCCATACAAGCCAAATCCATTCATTTGCAATATTCTTTATCCATGATAAAATACAAATAAAAAAGAACGATTTTTACTGTATGGAACAAAATGAATGTTTTCAGCAAGTGCGTAGTTAATTTTTATTGTTCAAGTCGAAATGAAACCAGCAAAGGCATTATAGTATTAGAGCTTTTAGTTCTGTAGACAATTGTCTGAAATGCAAGAATAAAACAGAAAACTAAATAAAATTGGCTTTCTCATTTTGTTTTTCCCTTCCCAATCCAAACCAAGTTTATTTTACATTATTACTGCAACTACAAAAACATGCGTGTATGTCATTCATGTGTACATATTGATCATCGTATTGACTAGAAAAGGAAAAGAATATGTGTGTGACTATGTTTGGAATTCATTTCGTTTAGTTCCGTTTCAGTGTCTGCAAACAACTTAAGAACTGTGAGACACAGAGGAATTACCAACTTTAACTTTTGCTTGGTGCCGTTCTAGTAGTATTTGAGGAGATTGAGAGAATAAAATAGAACACCAGAAAAACTGGAAGACAAGGGCGAAAAAGAGTAAATGAGTTGGGAGAAGAAAGATGCCAAGAAGTTTATCTTTTAGTTTGTCTTATTTCAGCCATTTTCCTTTCAATTCAATGAATATTTCTTAAATAAGTTTTCCTTGAGACATGATTTCTTTTTTCATATAAAATGAAACTTTGTACATTGGATATAACATTGAAGTCGGGGTTTCGGTTTATAACTATCCTATATCTTTCATGATTCGTTTGTCTATTAAAATTATGTTCATTCTCGTATGCACACATTCATTTCACTTTCTCTTTTTGTTGCTGTTCCTAGAGCTCTGCTCTGGCTCATCATCCACCGACCGTGAATAGCCAAACATGTTCGTCTTTGTTTCTTATGTAAAAACAGCAAGAGACGTATAGAACGGAGAAGTGAATGTTTCTACACTTTCATTTCTATTTCCTTTGTGTTAAAAGAGCCTCCCATTTCCGCTCGTATTTCTCCTTTTTCCTTCTCGACTGAAAAATCATTTCTTTCACTGCTCACTAAAGTGAATTAAGAAGAGAAGAGTGAAAGTAAGAGAAAAACGTTTGGTTTCATTGAAATATTTATATCAAATGTCTTACAAAAATAAAAACAGTATACAACTCTATTTATCGGCTTTACAATTGCTTACAAAATCACTTAAATGTTGACAAAAAGGACTTAAAAGAGTCTCGACCAGTTATACAATTTCTACTGCTGTTTTAATTTCTATGCAAAATTTTGAAATTTTTGAATATATTTATATGCAAATTTGGAGACAAAAGCACAATTAACAAATTTCAAGTAACTACAGCTTTAGAGAAAGCCACACCTACCTAAGGTAACTTTAGATTATTCGTGTTGGATTTTTGTTAGATTTTTAGCAAAACTAAAAACTCGAGAAAAATATACCAAGCATGAAATTATTCAAAAACTGAATTCAATATCCAACCTACTTTCGTTTCCTCTTCACTACATATTACTTCCTTTTTTCAAATACCCCGAAGATAAATCGTCAAAAAAGCTCATTTGTTCGTTTTCGCGTATCCCGATAGAAGCCAATAATATTCCTTGTCTTTTTTCATCATCCAAAAATCAAAATGTTATATATAAAAGAAATGGTTGTCTTATTTTCCACTCGCGGTATTTACTCTGGAACAATTTCTGTTGAAGAAACTACTCCACTGTACGAAACTAACTTAAAGCATAACAATTTTCTTCTGTAATGGTGTTTGCCTTTGCAAAATATAATAAAAATTGCAAAAATATCCTGTATTTTAAAAATTAAAGTTCTTTATGTTTATTTATAGGTATTGTAATGCTCATTTTATTTTCTTGCATTTTCTAATTTTATTCTTGTCAAAAAATTTGGGCATTTTTTAGTTTCCTTTAAAGGGTTTTCAACAAAAAATAGCATTTGATTCGTCTTTAGACATCATTTTCATGTTTTGATCTTTAAAATATAATATAGCTTTTCGATTTAAAAATAACTGTACTTTATTGCGAAAAAACTCTTTGTAGTAATATCTTACAGTTTGAATGCACTGATGACGATATGGGTGGGTGGTGTTGACTGTTAAAAATGAAAATGTGTCAGATTTGATTTTTATATATTAAATATTTATCTTTTGAAAGCGTACGAGAAGAGTGAGAATCTGTCTTTGTGAACATACCATACATAAAAGACGTTGATGTTGTTACAAAAATGCCAACTCCTTACCATACTTGAAATTCTTTTATTTTTTGCAAGGTTTATTCTGAAATATAGGCACTTATTGTTATTAGTGTTTTATACATTCTTCTCGTAATGTATACGCAGATGAACATGAATGTACTTTATTTATTATGCATGGAAAGAAGAAAAGAGTGAACCAACGAGAGTGAATGTAAAGAGACTTCTTCAATTTGTCCATTTGACAGAATGAAAACTTGGAATCTGCAATTGAATCAGAAAACTATTCCCAAAGTATACCAATGCTTTTTGCTTGCTCCCAAACTTTGTCATTCCTTGTTTTCAGTGTTAGTTTGCTTTAGTTTTACTGCTTTTATTTTGCTGAACTTAAAGAAATTTTATAGTTTCTACTGACAAGGCATGTCCCGACTATAAATGCCGCTGCTACTGTCGCTCATAAACTATTCCTCATCCATTCCATCTCCATAAGTTAAGTGGTTGTACAAAAGTTGTAATGATAACTGTAATTACTTGGAATTTATGGCTTTTAAGAATTAGTCAAATTCTCATGCTGGTTTTGGACTTGGAGAAATGAGAAATAGCGAATTAAGAGCCATTTATTCTTCTTCTAAAAAAAGATCACAGTCCAAACGAAACGAACGTTTAACATCGTTATTATCAAAGCTACTGTTATAAAACAGCAATACGCTATACTAACCCGAATGGAAATGATTTGTTGCGAATAAATGATACATTGGCTTGTGCGCTTTTAATGTTTGAAGCATTATTATTGCCTCTAAATATGAAGAAAAGGATAAAATGGATTTAATTTTTTTAAAGTGAAATAGGATTATGCAAAAACTACTACTGGCCAAAGTAATATATTATGGCATGTATGGATGATGCAATTTCCTTACAAATTCGGTTCATATTTTGGGAACACTTTAAAAAATAATCCTTCTTGATAATATTCTACTATACACGTGAAAAAAATTAATAATAATTACGTTCGTTATTAGAGATCAAAATGTTTATCATTCATTTACTACAGATACATGCAAAAATTGTTTTTATATAGCAAGGTAAATATTTACGGTACAAAAGCCAATCTTGATAATATTGACAATGATACAAGAACCTGCGTAATGCTTGCACATGTGAGCTCTTGGAACTTTTATAGTCCTCTTCAAATCTAATCAGTTCATTGTTTTATTGAGATATAAATAATGCGATTCATTGATAATGTTTTAATATTGTCAACATTCTCTTCTCTTTAAAATGGATGAGGATCATTGTATGGGAAAAGGTTAAAAATGTCGACGTATGCAGTCATATTTATCGCGTTTTTAATGATCCAGATTTTGAATTGAATGAGGTACGAATCTGATATACATATAAGGATTATGATGGCGTTAAGATGTTAATGTGTAGAGGATGCACGTTTTTGTGTCATGATGAAAGATAATTAGCCTAGCTAATAGTCAGTTTCAAAGGGTAAGCACCCAAACCACTAAAAGCAGTTGGTATTTATACTTAACTCAAAATTACAAGAAGAATGATGACGGAGGATATTTTAAAGTGCAAGAAAAACCAGTGAGTATATCCAATATTTGAATGTGTTGAGTGATTATCTCAATGAATGTAATGTAGACAGACTAGATTAGAAATTATGATGTGGATAAATAATTGTTCAATGTAAAATTGCAGAGCTAATTCTGCACCCGTGCTGCAAAGTTAATCAATTTGGTGCTCTGGGTGAATACAAAGTAAGTCCATGAACGAACTACGAATTTGGGTTGACGTGTTGGGTTGAGCAAAACTATTTAAAGTTTTTTCATCTTATAACTTTTGATAATTAAAAATCTGCCTTAAATCAAGAAGAAACTCAAATTTAAAATGGAATCTTCAGAAGTAATTAAAGCTGTGAGTGAGGAACCGTCCACATCTCAACCAATGGAAGAACATGAAGTTGAAAAGAAAGAGGAAAAAGGAGAAGATGTGACTGCAATAAACCAAATGGAAATCCAGAGTGAACCTCTACAATTTGTTGGATTAGGAAAAGAAGACCTTTTGATATTGGCTAATCGTCCCTTTTGGGTGAGATTGCGATGGGCACTTTTTATTAGTTTTTGGTTGTTGTGGTTGGGACTTCTTGTCGGAGCAGCTTTACTCATCGCGCTTTCCCCAGGGTGCGTGGAGAATGACGATCAAATCACTACGACTAGCGCGAGGTAGGTCTACTCGTAATTTTGACTGCATAAAATAAGTTGACTAGACTTGAGTAAAAGATTATTTTTCAATTTTATGACCCTTTTATTTTCCTTCTTTGTAGTTCTGCCTCACATCACCGGTGAAGTCAACTTCCTTCAAATTCTTGATACTGATTAAATTTTCTTTAAAATGTCTTTCGAATTTTCAAAAAAAAAAACTCAAAGTTAGTTTTTGTACATCGTTTTTACTTGACTTTATACGCGGTGCCAATCTTTGTATTGATACTATTAAATGATTCATTTAAATATTCAAAGCCGCTTAAGCTCTTAAAGTTTCTGTTGTAATTTTATTTTTTATGTGAAGCACTGACTGCTTTCCTCCCACGTACGCATTATAGTAGATTAGTATTAATATGAGATTAGTTATGATATGTAAATGTGTCTAAAATCAGATTATATGTCGCTAAAGAATAAATGTTTAAAACTAAAAGGGATTTAAGAGTTTTTAAATTCATTTTTTACATTTCAATTGTCACCTACACAAACTTTTTCCTGTGCGTCATAAGTAAATTGTACACCAATAATATATATTTCCCGTCTTTTGCAGGAGAAAATATTCATGTAAATCAGGTTAACATTTGACAAAAATCGAACCAGTTTTCAAAAAGAAGTCATCTCCGGTTACAAATTCTTCATTCCAGTAACTTTCTTAAGGTTTTAACAAAATGAGTTTTGTTCACTTGAAGTACCTAAGCAGCGGACTGCAACTTCATCTTCTTCCGTTACATGACTTTCTCAAATTTACTCAAGTTAACCCACTTGTACTATGTATTTCTGTTTGGGCTCTAATCTACTATAGTAAGTGGGCTAAATTAGAAGGCAAGAAGTTGTAATATGATTATTCCTTCAAACTAAAAATATGCGAAAAGAAAGATAAGGAAAGTGAAAGTAAATATACATCACTTTCACTCACACAGCAGTATTGCCAACAATTTTCACAAAAGACTCCCAACCAACTCTTCTTAAAAAGTCAAAAGTCAACTTTGCCATTTTGTCCCTTCATTTCTTTTCCAAATTTTGTGCGAATCTTTTCTCCAGTTTTCTTAATGGCTTTGTTTGAGAGTCTTCCTTTTCTTAGAAAAATGGTAATATCTTTTTCCTACAAAAATAAAATGTAAGCACTAAAGCAGAAAAACGTATTTTACTAGAAAAAACATATATACATGGACATTAGTAGTACAAAAATAAAAATTAATGACACCACATAGAAAGAAAAAAATGAAGCTAGAGCACAGCAGGCCTTTTACGAAATTTTATTAAGAAATTAAAGAAATGGGTAAATTCATTGTTTCCATCTTGTCTCACCAAACGTGATATTTTGTACTTTTCTTGGAATTAAGAAAAAAGTAGGTCAGCAGAGAAAAGAAGTAAAAGTGGTTTATTTAGAAGAAATCCTAATTTTTCTATTTCCCTTTTTATGGGGTAGATTCCTATTTCTCGGATGAGTTTAACCTCATGTTCTCATTTTGCTTTTACGCATCTCCATTACCCCTTTTAAGTTTTCTTTTGCTTTTTTACTTTAGCTAAAAGGCTTTTACTCCTTTTGAAATGGTCAGTTGGTCATAGCATGTATCAACCTTACTTTTACCACATACGGTCATTATTATACTAAAAGCCAAAGCGGAAGGGTATTCTTCAAGTGCCTGTGATCTTTTATATCCACACACGTGTTGGTTTTGAGTAAAGAATGAGACTTGCTAGTCAAATCTCCGCAAAAATGAAATGGCAGGAGAAAACTTTTTTTCAAACTTTTTTGTTAGTCAAGTTGTAGTCCATGTGGAATATCTTTTCTTGGGACAAGTTTTTTTAAGCTTGGGGACTTAGCAGGTAACTTTATTTTTGTGGTTGAACATGCCAAGAATACAAAAATGAAACAAGTGGCAATTATTCCGTGTCTGACGCCCATTTAAGAAAAAATGGTTTAAAGTTGCAAAATTTAACTCCTCTGAGCCCATTACCCACTGCCCAACATTAAAATTATCAGAAATGACCTAGTATAAAAGCAAATTAAAAGTTTAGTGGTAAACTGGCACATTTTTGAACAAATGGTAATGCGTGTCTTTTGAAATTTCCTATTTTCATACCCTTATATGCTGAGCCTTGGTTTTCATTTGACTAAATTTTCATACTTTTTGATAAGGATGATGACTTCGATGGTAATGATGCTGTTGCTATTCTTAAATTGGTTCACCATACCCTTCAAACTGAAACTCATTATCTAGGTTTGGAGTTGTACTTAAAAGGAAATTACTTGGAAAAAAGTTTTCAATGTCACTTCATTACTTGTACCACCGTATCTGTAAAGTTTATCCCTATGGTGTTCTGCTTTCTTCTAAAGCTTCATTATGCATGTTTTTCGTTACGATCCTCTCCTTACTAAAAAAGATAATAGATTTTGTCACTGTTGTTCCACTTTTTTGTATAATGTTGATTCTGATGACGAGATGCTAGTTTCCCGCTTTTGCTAAATTGCAAAAGTTTTAACATTATGCTTTATAATGGAAGGGAAAAAATACTTGATAAAAGAAACGAGCAGTAAACATCAAAAGGAAAAGTAGGGATGGAAGATAAGTAAACGTTAAAAACTCTTATGAAAAAATTCTTCATTTACATCAGGAAAGATCTTTCGTTAAGTAAATTCGAAAAGTATAATACAACGAGAAAGAACAATTGATTTACTTTTTAAATTTCAAGTCTTTGATATTGCTTGAGTTATTGTTACACTTTTTATGGAGTCGAAAGGGACCTATACATTATGTTTTGTTGACGTAAGTGACTAATAAAAATAATTTTGTTCTATTCTTGGAGTAGAAAAATATAACGAATAGTTGGTTAAATTGCCTTTTTAATAAATTAGGATATTACTATAATGAAGTTAGTAGATAACCTGGAAAAGCACATTTCAAGTAGTCATTCTTATTTATATAAAGTGCACTTTCAACTTTAGCAAGTTTATAACTTCATTAAATTACTACTATACTGAAACTTGAAATTTATATCGGTATTTCGAATTCAATACGCATACATGATCAAAAGAGAATTATATCGTTCATTTATTAAATTCTTTGAAAATATATACGTATTTATTGTATAATTCAATACTGCTTTATAAGATACCTGCAATCATACTCAGTCCTTGAAAATAATCTTGAATTGGCTCTTATTGATTGCTCATCCAAATCACGTTTCCATCTATTAAATTTATATTTGAAAATTTTTAACTTTATTAGTAAGTCGAGAATTAACTTGTATAACTTTTACTAAAAAATTCAATAAAAATTGCCTTGAGATTAGGAGAAAGCGCAGCATAAATTGTAAATGTCATCACTCAAGTAAGCTACAGAATTATGAAGGAATCCTATCAAAAAGATTCCCACATCTTTCATTTTATAACATTTTTCTTCACTTTGGGGCCAGACCTTGTTTTTCTAATTTTTTGCTGCTGTCAAAATGAAGTTTACAGTCTGAATAACCCGAAAACAATATGGAAAGCTGACATTTTGGCATTTAAACTCACTTTCATTTCCGCACATTACGTAATCGCTTTCTAGCTGGGATTCTTGCAAGTACCTACTTCAAGAAAAGAGGGAAACGTAACGAGAAATACATTAGTGTAGGGTCATACATGGTTTCAAAGTGGGATCGTGGTTGCTACAGCTTTTCTTATTTTCTTTCAGCTCGTGTCAAGCAAGACTATGAGCGAGAGGGACATGATGGAGTACACATTTCCTTCCGCAGATCCATTATTTTCTTTACTAAAAAATTTAGGTAAACTGATCCCCCGAGATGATAAAATACAGCAATGGAAGTAGAAATAGGAGAATGGAAAGAAAATGAAATACTACAAAAGGCTTGCTCGGCAAGTTTGTTTTTGTAGTTGTTTTTTGTTTCTGCTTTGAGGTTGAGGTTTTTTACGAAAAATATGCTATGAATATTTTGAGAAGTTGCACAATCCATTAAAAGAGATAGATTCAAACCGCTTCCGTTATAGTACCAACTATAAGGTATTTAATTTTTTCTAAATTATTATTTATCATTGCTTTAGTTTATCTTATTATCACAACATTAGTTTGTAATAATGCATTCATGCTTCAAATCTTTCATAGAATATTTTGCAAAGCAGATTAAAAACAAAAAATAGGACATGATGATGTAGTTGGGACACAAGCTTTGAGGTTATACTTATTATTGTTTGTAGAGTTCTTTGAGTAAATATAATGTACTCTAGAATCCATTGGGAAAATCCGTTTTAAGTCTGGAATTCACAAAAGAATCTCAATTCCTCGCGTTTTTCTCTGCACACGCAATAATCTGCTTTTAGTATTCAAGTATATTATGCTTAAACTGATTTCGACTCATGCATACTTTACAAAGTACTTAGAAAATGATTGTGTATTTTTAATTAAAATTATTTTCATCTAATTATATGTTCACTGATTTGTATTTGTAGCCAAATATGAATCCAAATTTGTTTTAATTTTTCTCGATTATCGCTTGGTAGCTTTCTGAATGACTGTACAGGTGGCATAAACGATGTCGTTTAAACTACCTAAATTCCCTTTGCATTGTTTTGTCAAGATTACGTTAAAAGATTTTTTCAACTTGCAAAATTTTCGACACTCAATGGAGAAAAGGTGGCAGTAACTGCTGCGTAATTTGCATGTAAACACGCGAATCTTTATTCATACGTTATGTAGCATATAGTGAAAAATATTTTTATATAGGAACGTGTTTTTTAGTTTTCAATATTGTACCTAAAGACCCACTTTTACTACTTTCCTGCCTTTTACTATGTATTTCACTGTTGCATGTGCTGTAACAAAGCAAAGTTGTTTCTTCCTTTTCTTTTATATAAACAAATATTTTGAGGTGGTATGCCATGTGGCGTAAAGGTATGGATTGTGTTTCGAAGTTTGTATGTAAATTGTTGATACTAAAAGTTCTAGCATGTAGTATAAATATATTTACATAACCTAATGAAACGTAAATGTTCATTTTATTCACGCTCACTGTAATATTATCGTTTTGCTGCCGATGATTACGTGCATAAACAGTGACTAAAAAGGATATTTTCAAATGGATTTACTTACATTTTATTACACTGCTTGGAATTATAGTGAATAAGCAAACTGTAAGTAATGAGTAAAGCTGTAGACGGACAGATGGATCCTTTTATATCCAAGGCTACTTTTATGTAAGGAAAGTGAAATGTAAAGGTTTGTAATGTAATATGCTCATGAAGAAAATATGAAACCTTCTTCCTGTTTGCTACATTTTACTGGAGTAAAAAGAAAAACAAGTTTGTAGGATTAGGCTACTTTATGACCTGGTGTTTTATGGCAGTGGGCATTATGCAATTTCATGAAAAGGAAGAAAGGGGTAAAGAGAAAGGGAAGTGAAGGCAATTGGTTGATGTGATGATGATTCTACAAGAACACCAACGTGCGTAAACTTGGCTCAGTTTTTGCTTACTTTTCATACGATTCTAAACACAATTGAACATCTTGACAAGGAGTAAACAGATAAGGAAAAGGAACAGGCGTGAGTGAGAAGAGAAAGTGAATAAAAAATAAAGTTTATACTTGAACTTTATTTGTCCTGTTTGAAATTTATATATGAATGAAATGGGAAATAGACAAAAGCGAACAAGAAAACGGCATACATAAACTTGGTTAAATGGATTAAACTTGATCCATCTTAACTGAAAACAGATAGACTAGAGGAGTTAGATTAAAACTGGGGAAAGCTGAAAAACGAGATATGAAGAAGAAAGAAATGGGAATGAAACGAGGAAAAGTAAACAGTGCGAATTCAGAATAAAAGTAGAAAATAAATAAAATCCATTAACAGAAAACTATACACACCATGAGATTGTGGATTAGTACGAGGAAATTGTGGTTGCAAAGATGTCGGCATCAATCTTCCATTTTGGTCTTTCAATGAATAAAAATGAATAAAAGGAGTAAAATAAGAAACAATTTATCAAATGTGAATAAACTTGGTGTATGTCTTTATAAAGAAATAACTGGAGCAGAGCTCGGATGGATTATACTGAGGTTTTCAATTCGCGTTTCTTTCTTGGTTTTTGCTGTGAAAGATTTGGAAAAATTGAATGAAGAAGGGATCATTGCTGTTAGATGTGGTATACACTAACGATATGTACAAAAGTATAGCTTTTTTAAGTTTAAGGTTTTAACTTAAAGCATAAAAGGAAAAAGAATTTGAAAAGAAAAGTTTACGTTAAGCATAGTTATTGCCTTATCCTTGGCCATTTGACCTTCAACGGTAGCTACTGTTCATGTACTTTATAAGAAGAACGAAATGTAATTTGAGGTTAGAAAAATATAACGGAAGGAGATGCCCTACTACTGTTGGTTCATGAGATCAAAAAAGAAGAATTTGTGAGATAAAAAGTTTAGTCAAAAACATCCGGATATGACTACAACCACCAACTAACCAAGGACCATGTGACTAGTGACTGCGGCGTTTTCTTCAATAGATTCATTCGCCATTCCAGAGAACAAGAATGTTTGGTTTTTATAAGGGCATAGAGAGGAAGGAATGCCTTTTTGCAGTGACGTTTCCACTTGCAAAAAATATATTATTCCAGAATTACTTTTAGTTCACGGTCGAGGTCTGACGATGATGACGTCGATGGCTTAAAAGTATAGTTGAAAGGAGTAATATATCGACGACAACGCCAAATACAAAGGCGAAGGGATGAACATTAGCAGTAGTACTCTGTTTAAATTTGATGCTGCCTCCTTTCCCTGACTTACTTTTTCTGTTGTGATGAAATGAAAGAGCCAATTTTTTGTTCCTTATTTTTTGTGACTTGCTGAATTACAAAGAGGAAAAGGCAACCGATAAAGAACAAAGTTTTTTATATAAATTCTGGATGTTCACGTGATTGAAACTAGAAAAATAACCGCTTCCATTTCCAGACTAAAGGATTTTTGGAACCTGCTATGCACAGCTTTCTCTATGATCTCATACATTTAATACCCAAATAAACAGGGAATCGTCAAATATATTTAATAGTAACCCTTTAAAAGATATTAGGAAATTGCGTCGTTAGTTTCAGTATCCTCAGAACCAACACATCACAAAAGGTACTTTACAAGGACCCCAGAAAGATAAAGCACATGGGATTTGCCAACGCTTGGCTTGAGTCATGATATTGTGCTTTGTGTGCTCGTAAGTATACACTAGTAATAGTAGTTGAATCATCCAAAAGGAAGAGAAAGCTGAACAAAAAACTGGTACCACAAACCATTCTACGACGTAGTTTGGAAAGAGGAGGGGCTCAAGTCCCCTTTTAACAAAGGAAGCAGATTCCTAGAATAATAAAGGATAGAGGAAAAGTGAATTCACTATCCTTTTCTATATGGAAAAGAAAGGACCTAAAATAGGAATAATAATAATAACAGTGGAAAGATCCTGTATGAATATTGAATTGAAAAACATAAAGTAGGTAACCGTTATAGGCATCTCTGGACCAACGTCATTGTTGCCATCATCATCAATAACATTTTCTTGTTACGTACTATATCAATTCTTCTAAATTTTTAAAGTACCTGAAATAGCATCCTTGAAGCCATCTTGTCATCGTTACTACCAACATGAATGCAGTCACCGTGGAAAGCCAAACCTTGTCAGCAGAAAAGTTCATTTTACCAGTCTTTACCACCTTTTTAGAATGCTATCTAGTGTTCTTCATTCGCTCGCTGTTTTTAGCTGTTAAGCTGATGATGAGTTCCTTTCAACTTTTTTTTGTTGTTAGACTGATACAATTTTATCGTCAACGTTCGTAAACAAAGGTAGCAACAGGAGCACACAAACCCACGTATTGCAAAAGCGTTAAATACAATGCCTTGTTGATGGCTCGCTGCGAAACCAGTGCCACTTTGCTGTCACCACCAGGAAATAAGAAGTGGACTGTAATGGAAACGTTGTTGTGAGAGAATAAACTCCAAGCTAAAATTATAACTTGTCGAGTGTGTGTATTTTCAGATTACTTGTATGCTCATAAATAACAAAAAGTATGCGTAAAGATGACTAAAACCAGGGAGAAAGAAGCGGTACTTAAAATAAAATTGTGTTTCTAAAACAGGAATAAATGCTAAACGGGAAAATGCAGTTAGTAAATATGCCCAGGTGTTAAGTATAAATAAAATGGCAACAGTACTACTTTGTCTTATTTAGATTTCTAAATAAATTGTACTATCCTACAACTATATAAGTATATAAACTTATTATGCCTTTCCAAATTTTCAAGGATAAAATAATTTTCGTAGCTTAAGCTCTTGCTGAAGGGACCCTATAAAATACTTTACAAAAATGATTCAAGTTACAGAGGCAAAAGGAGCAAGAGAAAATGTTATTTGCAACGCTACATCTCATAAAATAGAACCACTCCTTTGCTTTCTCCCATCCCTTGAAAAGTAAAAGCTCTCACGGAAATACAAAATAGTGATATTATATTCCTTTTCCTTTCACTTGGCCCAAAATAACAACAGAAAGGATGAAAAACATATCCGAAACTATTTGTAACTAGCCATGTGTTTCACGCGTAAAATCTGATCCGAGCGAATGAAAACCAGCGAACTGTGTACTTTCTCTGAACGTAAATATGTAAGCAGAAAGCAGAAACTATGTCCCTTTTTCACCGTAAGTAGTAAGTAACTAACAAAGTACACAACACAACTTATCATGATCAGCATTGCCACCGGTCCATGTAGATGATGAGCAAAAAAGAGAATGCCTGGACATTGGAGAGTGAAACATACCATACTCAAGCATGGATCCTAATCATTTTTATCTTTACTGACTTTTTGCCTTGTTTTTCAAAAGTTGCTTATTGCAGTTTCATACAACGATCATTATATTCTATATAGAACCAAAAATCGCGTAATCCTATAATGGGCATAACAAAAAAGAATGAAAAGGAAACACCAAGTCTTTAAAGGTGAAAGGGTCGAGCAGGAGAAAAGGGAGCGGATAAGAAAAGGTATATGTTTAGGTACCCGAAACCCCAATCACCTTATTTACTCCTTTACATGACGATACTAAAGTAAATACAAAAGGGTAGGAAAGGAAGTACTAAGGTACTTCTGCAACTGCTATGGAAGCTGCATCTTCAAAAGAATGAAGGGTCTACAAAAAAATCCATGCATGCAATAAAAACGGAGATGGTGGTGGGAGTAAAAAGAGAAGAGCTACATTAGAGTACATGAACAGTTTTATTCCATACACGCTATTTACATTATGACTTTTTTCGTCTCATCTCATCTACTTTAAAGCTAGCGGGAAGATCTAAGGATGAGGAGACTCTGAGGTGAACTTTATTTCCATAATAAATACGCTATAGTACTTTTGTTCCTGTTTCAACATTGTCATCCATTCAATCCACACCCAATATATAGTGTTTACATTATATTCATAAAATACATTTTCGTTTTAACATCCCAATTTGCCCCTAAAAAGTTCTTATCGAAAGACACAATGCTCACAAGATTTATACCTATTTAAGGATTATAAAGAGAATAAATCTTTGATTGTCAAATGGCACTGGGAAACCCTTTTTACTTTATTTTTTCATTAATTTTGTCCCGCTTTTATGTGCTTCCTGAGAAGTGGGTAAAGAAGGAAATAAAATAGGAAAGTCGAGAGAAACGTATGGCAAATAATGATTTTCTTTTTTGTTCGTTTTTTGTGCAATTCTATTCTTGTCGTTTCGGTAAACTGAAGGCTTGACCTGTTTTTACAGTTCCATTTCTCCATCTCCCCTTTTTCAAGGAATTCCCATTGTTTAGCTATGTTGAACCACATTTCAGTTTCGGAAGACTGAAAGTACCATTTCGTTTACTATCACTACTACGCTTACTACGAAGAAAGTGGAAATCTGAATCACTTCGTGTGCCATTCTGTGCAGTCTTTAATGGAACTTAATGGTTATGCCGTGTAGTAAACGTTAGTAGCTGTTTTTCCTTTCAGAAAAGAAGATGAGATGATGCCCTATATATGAAACGAATGGATATATAGATTCAGATTATGGAAGCTGTGCTTCAATAGCTGTAAAGTAAATTTTGGGGAAACGATAGTCCTGGAATATCCTTGCAATTAATTGATGCTTTTGCAATCCTAAGCTACGTCATTCCTGGAATAAGTATGATGAAGATAAAGAAAGCGGATATATGGAACATATAAGAACAGTAGAATACCGTGCAAAAACTTACGACACACTTTTGCCTTCCTTTTCCTTTTAAGTAAAACAGTACTTCATACATAGAATTTATGCAGGGAATTTTTTTAAATTTTGAAAAAGGATCAGAAAAGGCGATGAAGTAGAATCAAGGGCGACAATTATCGTGAAAAAGACGATATAAAGAGAAAATTCTAACTTTCTATCTATGGCTTTGCTGCTTACTTTCTTGAAACGAGATTGCCATTTACCTATTTGCTTCGTGTGTTGCTCTTCCGTGGCCTTGATGCAAATAAACTTTTCCTTTCCGTTGTAGAAAACAAAAATTGTCTGATTTTTATTCAACGCTAATGGAAGTGGGGCCAGATCACTCATCTATCTCATGTTTGCTCTCCCATATTCACAAGATTAACAGCAAGCTACATTATTGAATTAATTATTGCAATTTTGTTATAATAAATACTAAGAAAACACTTCGTGCATCCTGTCAAAGTAGAACCTATACCTATTCTTGCAAAATTGACGTCAATAGGTTATGGCAAAAACAATCTTGTTAGTCTTGCTGAAATTTAATTGATTTTGCTCTTCTGATCTATTTGTAATTTGATCAGAAGACGATAGGCAACCAGTTAAACAAAAGAAAAGTACCTGCACACCTTTTTAGATTCTCTTGGTTGGTAGTTGTGATGATCTTATCTATCACTCTGTTCACCATGCTTCTTCTTTAATGTCTTTAAAAAGACGTTGAGGCAAAAAGGATGTTTTGCAATGAATCCAGTACACCAAACAATGTGTAGGCATATGGCAAATGTGGCAATGTTTTAGTTGACTCTGGTTTCCTCCTAGAAAAACCCTCCTTCCTTGATATTGGCTTTATTTTGGAAATTTTATTCTTACTATGATGCATAAAATAGCTTGCCAACAGCCAATCTGTTCAAAATAGTAACATCGTCATGGCTAATGATGTAGATGGCCTTGCAAAATCATCCGCTAAAGTGTCTTGCCATTCATTGTCATCATCTAAAAAAAGCCAAAGAACGGACACCACAATGAACGGCTTGGGAGAAAGAATAAAGCTATTCTACATTTATACATGTTATAAGTTATATTTTATTCTTGTAAGTTTCTTTTTTATTTCCCAACCACATTCGCTCTCTTGTTTTTATGAAGGTCGATTCCATTCTTTTAGAATGCCTTGTGCTTTCTCCTCTCGTAAAGTTCTCCTTTTGGCCAAACCTTGTTTTTTTCTTCAGCTTAATAACACTCTTGTTCTGGTTATAATAAATGAATGGAGAGTACTGTCTCAAGCCAGCACTTTATTTTACACAAGTCTCTTCATTCTCCTCTAACATTCTGCTAGTCTGCTTCTTCTTTTCCACCGTGAAATTTATACGAGTCTTCTGTGGCCATCCTTTCGCCAGCTTCATTAAGACATCTGAAGTGGCTAGAACAGATGAGGATGCCACTTGAGAGAGCGAAATGGAAACCCAAGCACATTCCTTCCCCCACAGAGGTTCAGCTTTCTCCATTCTATTATCAAATTATTACCTATAAATTGCTCTCTCATAATAATACTTAAGGATGTACTTGTTATATTGTTAAACCTCTGTCTTCTGTCACTGTTTATATACACCTTCTGGAAATAAAACTGGATTGTTAGTTTAGCACGATGTTGATGATAATGATGATGGCCATCACACAACGATAACTACTTCCATCTTGTTTTCTTTCTAAATCTACTACAAAAACGACAGTTTCTTGTTAAATATTTATAATCATATAAAAGGAAATATATATTAAGCATGCAATAGGATACTCAAATGCTTATATAAGCCTATATAGCCCTAATCTGTTTAGTTTTTATTAAGGTTAGCAAATGTTCCCCTCCTACTATCTCTACCAATTTAAGTACTTCATGGCGGATATGAAGCAAAGCTTTTCCTTCGACATTTCATATTTCGTATTCCAAGAGGAGTTTTTTAGCATACTCATTGCAAATGATTGAAGACCACTTCTATTTGGCTTTCGTAGTTTGTAGTGGGCTGTAGGTAATTTACTTTTATATTTTTTGAAAAAATGGATAATTGAATTTTTAAATATTTAACGTAAATTGCACATTATGAACATATTGGTAAAAATAAATATCGACAGTGGGAGGGAAAGTAGAAACAGCAAGCAACAATTCAATGCTGGCATATTTCCCAAATTTTGTTTGTTAATTTTACTTCTATTCAGCAACCCCATAAAGTATTTTTCTCTTGGTTTTTCTTCCCAGATGTATAAAAAGAGCCGTTTTATTAAAGGCTCTCAAACGAGAACCATAGGAATCTCGTACTACCCATCATTAGTTACTACCTATCAAGTAAATATAACCGATATTTATTTTACGTATGTATCTGCAACAAAACCAATAATACTGTGTGACTTTATTGTGTTTATATCATACGTGAGATTATTATTGAGCAAGTTTAATAATAGTAGGGTTTTGAGGAAGACGACACTTTAGAAGCCTCGGCAGCGGTGATGCCAAGCCAATTCCAAGAACGCGTTTCTTGTCGAGAAACTTTAAAGAAAGCATAAAAGAAGGTTTTTATTTATAGGAAAATTACTTTTTACAGAAAATATAGCAAAATAAAGTGTTTTTGTACTGCTATTGGTGTATATAGTTAAGTGTCATCATCATTCTTCCCTTTTCTTCTATTATTAGCAACAATATTAAATGTAAACATCCAGTAGTACAGCAAGCAGGTCTATTTTTCAACAGCTTTCTTTTCTTCTCTTCTTGTCGATGCCAATGGACTAACAACAAGAAAATATTTTTGCTAAAATGCGAGGAGAAAGTGCTTAGATCAGCTCATGTGACAATGACTACGACACTGATACTGGCAGTATTGCTCCTACAACCGCTATGATTGTCAAAGGAAAAATATGACATAGAGTACTTCTTCACTAAAGAATATTGCGTAGCAACTTTGTTTTCTCAGCCATGTAAGAAAACCACTATTTTCTACTCATATTTTGTATCTATTGACGGTTTGGTCTAATATTACTCTTCTGCTCCATAAAATGATGAAGGGAATGACGGAATATGATGATAATTTTTTCTATGGTGCAATAATATAATTTCATTCCAACCACCATCTCAGCAGCTTCTTTCTTTCAAAGGCAGCAGCAAGTACTTGGTTCTTGGAAAAGGTTCTTCTATAGTAATAGTCTTCATATTTTTTTGTATGTTGTATTTTTGCGTCAGTGTACCATACAATATCTTCTGTTAAATATTTTGCTGAATCAGCAGCATTAATTTCATTGAGGGATAAGGTTATCAATAGTCTGCACCAGTAAAATAGAGTATAAAATAAAATTTTATATATTTTTATATGAATTTAAGTCTAATATGCAGGTTTTTATTTATTTTCGGGTTATGTTTGCCAATATGGGTACGAACTGGTAGAAACACCATTTATGAGTTTTTATTATGATGAAATTTTGTACAATAGAAAAGTTTCCAAACAAGGTACATTCTGAGTATAAATGACTAGTGATTGGAAAAAGAAATACCCAAACAAAAATTTTTACTTTGGTAGTTTCAAGGTTATTGCAACATATTTGGATCTCTACTTTTTGCAAAGAAATATGCATTCCAGGGAATTAGTGAAAGCAGAGCAGCAATTTATTACATACTGCATGATAACGTGACAAACCAACACCAACACTCGAGCAAAATTGAGCTGGGAAGAAACTTATGTAACTACTTTATCTGCAGCACAGTTGTTGAAACAACGGCATACTAGTTTTATTGAATTTATCGCTAGAAAAACTCTGTTGTCGTAGTTCACTTTTCCTTCATTGTTTTCCACCATGACCTTGTCCAGGGTCGTAATTAAATATGCATGGCTGCATAAACACAATCGTAGTTTTTCAAGATTAGCATTAGGATTATGCATAGGAATTCCAAGAAATATTCAAAAAGAAATGGGATTGCAAAAATTAAAATGAAAAATGAAATTAAAATAAAAACGGAAAATGAATAGGATATGTATAAATTTGGAAAGAAAGTGCAGTTAGGCATTTTTATTTTATGCAAAAATCTACAACATAACCTTGGCACTAGCACGCTAGAATTTTGTTGTATAAAATAGAAGAAGAGGGGAAATTCTCTTTGCCTTTTTATATGTTACCCGAATTTTAAACCGAAATTCAAGGGGAAATCAAACGCGTCAGTTGCTTGAACAAGTTTCTCTTTTTAGTTCCCTCTTGAGCTTCATTTATTATATCGTTTTCTTATTTCTTTCCTCTTTCTCACACCAAACTGGTATAAACTACTTTGTAAAAGTATGTTTTAAAAGGTACATTTTTAGTATTATTGCCTTATTTCTTGTATTTCACGCTGTAATGTGCTATATTCTGCGACTTAGGCAGCAGCAGATCTAACATTCTACATAAAATATTGTATAGGTAGATATGCAAACATTTGTGAGAAAGCGGAGAAAGAATTGCTCTGGATTCTGCTTCCCCACTTTGCCTTTCACTTCAAACAAGTTTTTCCCACTACTTTATTCACACAGGCATTGTGGGTCGAAGCGCATGGTCCACAGTGAAAATCGAAGAGGAAAATCTAGGTCACTGGAGAAGAAGAAGCAGAAATGAGGATGGATGTAGAAACGGAGAAAGTTAGAACCAGTTTCCTTACCCGTTCTTACTACGACGTAATAAAGTACATGAGTGAGGCACAATAGCTACCTATATAGAATAACAAAGCTTGAAAGCATTTCTACTACTTTCCATGCCTATGATTATGCTTCAGCTACTACTTTTCACATGTTTTCTCTAGTCTTGGCAATATTACTTAGGTACACTACTTTCCTCAGTTTCTTTGATTTCTATATGCGATAAAGTGGTCCAAATATAAAACAATGCTACTTTACTACTACACTTTTGTATTCTTCCCTTCGTAGTATCAAGAAATTTGGCACAATTGGATCTATTAAAAAGTTGTATGTTTCATAGCTTTTCCTATTTTTGTTCCTAGCACGCAGTTTTAGTTTTTCCCTTCATCATTTCGTTTTGTATCATCCGCCTAACTTTTGGCAAATAGTTACATCAATAGAGAGAAGCAGCAAAAAGTAACTTTTCTTGTTGAAAGAATTCCTTAGTTTATTTATTCTCTGCCTTTCCACACATCAAAAACATTATTCGGAGAAAGAGAGGAAATAGCAGCTTTGCTGAAAGGGTATTCATATACAATTGTAGAGTGTGGAGAAAATTGTAGTCTTTAATAAAACTCTTGTATTATTATAGATTCAATAATGAGACTATGCATGTCGACACTTACTTTTTGAAAAGGAGAAAGTCTAATGTATGATGGTTTAGTCCTGGAAATAATCACGGTCTTATTTCCTTTTCCATTAAAGACAATAAAAGTAGATAGAAATAAATTGAACGATCAAGTACTACTGAAAGCATCATCACTAAAAGTTGTACACAGGATCTTGCAAGGCTCGTTGATTTCAAGTTACATGACTAAAGTTAAAATTAGTTTATTAGATTATAGCAGGTAAAATATCGGGTTGTTACTTTCGATTGCTTTTTTAGCACAAGATTGAGTAAGATAAAGTTTGACAGTGGAGGTTGGGAAGGTAGATAATGAAAGTTGTGGGTTAGCACGTACTACTTAAAGAAAAACAACAATCTGTACTGCATAGAATGAAAAATTGATTTGACTTTGCATGATTGCGACTTTACATCTTTCATATCTCACCAAACTTGAAAATAACATCTTTGGTATAATAAACATGCTTCACAATTTTACCTAGAAATATCATATGTAATTTGATACATCAATAAACTACAATTTGTTTATTTCACATTTTTATCTACCTAAAAGGGTTGGTTGATCGCTAAATTGCCTGTTAATTTCAATACCCATTAAAGTTATTGCATTGCCTCAAAAAATCAGTAACAGCTTCAATTGGTGCCGATAATATACAAACTTCGATATGCCTTTTATACATTTCTACAGTCAGGTTATCCTTTTTTTATTATTTCAGTTTTGATCGTGGTACCAGCGGCATTGATCATTACGATGCGATGATGATAATAATGCTGTTCTTGGCAGCACTGGTTAGTTTAGGTATGTCATACACATAATATGCAACTTTGAATGCATGTCCTAAATAATTTTTACTATTATTACGATTCAACATGCATTCTCGGCTGTGCCTTGCATTATTTTACGTTCTTTTCCGTAGTTTGCCCTCAGTCCAAAAAATAATGCTTTCTTTTGTTACCCTACTCTATTTTCTTTTTCTCTCTGGTCAAGTGAAAAATGCCTGCAGTTGAATTAATATTATCTCTCATCTTCATATAATAAGAAACGCTTTCATGTACCAATTCATACAATAGAAATAGTACATTGAATTCTATAGACGAGCCTTTTCTAAGAATAACAAAGCGTAAGGAAAAACGGAAAGGCAGTGATTATGCAATGTCGACATGTTATTAGTATGGTGTGCAAGTACGTTTATGGGATCTCTGAGTTTTTTTTATTCTACACTGTTTGCGTCCACTTTCCCTTTTGAGTTTGTTATAAGCAGCACATTTTACTTTCAAGGAGGAAAAATCGTGTTTCTTTTTTTTAACAATAAAGAATCTACAATCTTATTTCTTTGTATGTACTTTCCAAGTATGCCCACACACTGCACCGTTTAAAAGTGGTTTGCAGCTATTACATCGTCCGGCCTTCTTTTTTCCTCTTCTTGACTTACTTTCATTTTTACTTTGTCTTCATGTCTTGTGCCTATTTTCCCTTGCTAAAACATGAACTTTTTCACATCCGTTTTTTCTTTTAGAATAATAAAAGGTTTTGTTTGCTTGAGCAATTTGTAGGTTGAACATGTGGACCTGTAAGGAAACCAAGTTACTGCAGAATGCAATAACAAAGTATGGCATCCTAGGGCTTACAGCGCTTACGTTTGCCATTTCATCTGAACTAGTTTTTGCAACACTTGTGTCATGCAAAAACGGAGAAAATAGACGAGAAAAGAGTAAAATTCGGATTTTTGCATATTTGTTCAAGCGGAATATGTGTTTGGGGTGCATGCTGTGTTTTAAAATAATGAATGTCATTTGTAAGCAAATTTGGTTGGATAAATATACGCAAATTTGGACTTTATTTTTATTTTGGTATACAAATTGTTCATAAGCCAAAAGCCTAACGAAATTAAAATACAATTTAACATTTTCATGAGCGCTTTTCATGTATACTGATGTGCTCATTTAATATTTTATTGTCATTGACCATTTTCCTTAATAATTTACCAATTAGTATACACTCCCTTTAATTAATTGGCACCGAATCACACGCAAGAACAAGGTCCATCACAACTATCCACTTATCACGAGATTAGAGAATATTAATGATAGTTTATAAAGCTATACTTTCTTAACGAATTAGGATACGTTAAGCATTTAATATTTATGTGAATGATCAATATTACATAATTACGGCCATTTACCACCCGTCAATGTAATCAAACACCAGTAAAATATAATATCAAATAATGTTTTATTGCGATTTTATTGCTAGATATTGCCCAGAAAGGTGAAAGCGAGTTCAATTATTTATTTTGCTGATTTGAGTGGGAGATTCCAAAGAAATGTTAAACTTTTACCCGTCTAGCTTTCACTCTACCTCACTCCTTCCAATTACTGTTGGCTTTTGAGAGTAATTATCGCTATCACGGAAGGAAAAGAGACAGCTCTCTTTCCTTTCTTTCAAGCATTGTTTTGCAGTGGTAAAAACAAGCAACTGAAACAGTATATATAAAATACTAGTTTTTCTGTGTAAGAGAAAAGTAATGAAAAGGGGGGAAAATAATGAACGTATATTGTTTCCAATTTATTTCCCAAAATAATTCCTTTTCTGTTACAAAAAGTCTTAAGTTTCCCTCAGTGCTAAACTCTCTCAAGTCATTATAAAAAGGAACAGTCCGCTTTAGTCCCACCCACCTCAATTCTTTAGAAACCAGAAAAATAAAGAAATAGAAACGGAAAGAAGAAAATCCTGTTGAAAACTTCAGCTATTACTTCCTAACTCTCTTTGGCTTCCTCCATGCGTTTGTCTTATTGAGAAAGTTATGAAAACGTGGTTAAAGTTTATTATGTTTACTGAAAAAGAGTCCACAGCATGTAGCTACAAGATAATAGCCGGTGGATTTTTTTGTAATTAACGGGAAATAGTTTAACTAAAACTTTGTAAGGGATGGTTGTAAAGAAAGCACGAGGAAATTAAAAGAACCAAGGAAAACAATATTTTCTCTTGTTTCAGCTTACATTTGTTATTTTCCTACACTTTGTTTTAAACTTTGTCTTCTTATGAGAACCTGAACAGTAGTTTTTAAAGAAAATACTTGCACAAAACTCCAAACGGAAACAGTTGGCCAAATGTTATTATCCAACATACAAGGTCGTATTGTTTATTCTTCACAAATCAAACCAAATCAGGAAGTCTTATATTAACAACGTGTACTGAATTTAATTTGGATGCATCCTTAATTTGAGTTTAAACGACTTTCTTTCATTTGACAAAAGGACTGACAGTGAGAGATCGTATCGTCCAACAGTCCACTCCTGACTTTATTGTCGGCTGTTAATAAATGTGAGGATATTTTGTTATTTTAGAAGAAAAAGCAATAATCATCCCTACACACGCTACAATTCATTGCCCTATCATTCCTTTCTTCTTTTTATGTAACAGCAACGCAACGTGGACACTATCCAGTGCAATGTCCGTCCAGTCATCTGACTTATCGTTAGGTATGTAATGTCGTAATATGTGCCTTCTTGGCAAAAATGGGGAAATCTCTTGAGTCCTGGAAAGTCACTCTTTTTCTCTCCCACTATCTTAACTTGTGTCCGTATAGTGTCCTCCATCAAATATCATCATCATCGTCCACATCTTATCTGATCAGCTCAAGTCGGATAGATATCTTTAAATGTCCTTGTCTGTGCCCGCTGTCCACTATTACTTCCAAAGTAAGTTACGTCTTTTCAGAAAACTATTTTCTCTCAGAAAATAATAATACAAAGAAAAATCTTCTTCCACAGCCATAAGAAGAAAAACTTGTTAAAAGCCACACATGTCTTCGTCCATTTCACCTTCATAATGCACAGAGAAAGAAAGTGAAAGAAAGATTTGTGCATTGTACATTAAACTCTTTTCTTGCATTTATTTTTATCTGTTTTTCTCTTCTTCCCCAACGTCAACTCTACTTATGATTTTCAGTTTGGCTTAATCTTGGCACAACAATCTGCCGGACCTGTGTATAACTCAAAGTATAATGCAAGTAATGCAACTTCAAGATTCTTTATTTTTATCTTATCCAACCAAACCCTCAGTTCAAGACCAGTTCTATTCAACCTTGCTTTTTTCTTGATCGAGGAAGTAAGCAAAACTATTTTGTACTCTTCTTTTTTCTCCTGTTTGTAAGAACCTGTTTCAATGCCATATAATAACCTCTCCTGATTTTGTTTTTCTTTGGCATCCTATTGTATTAAATAACTTCCAACTCTTTTGCAGCTATGCAGCTTCACCTCCAACGTCAAACTTGAAGATCTTCTTTTCTTTCAAGGAGAAAATACATTTTCCTTATTTTATTTCGTCAAAAAGATGTAGATAGATAACCTACACGAAACCAGAGTTAACCTTAGTTAAAGAAAAAAAACTGTTTTTCTTCATCATCCTCTCATCTCGTAGTTTCTTGTGAAAGACAGAAAAATTTGTAACCATGCTGTGACTCTATAGCCTTTGCTGAAAAATGTCTTATACAAAGTAGATCCCGTCTACGACAACATTTTTCTCCATTTTTCTCCAGATGAAAAAGACTATATGTACCATTTCTCCTGATTGGGATGTAAATACGTAGTAAAAATTGGAAGCTAAGCTTGAGCTACGCTGCTGGAGAAGCTCCATTTCTGTAGCTTTTGGTATGTGTTGTGATGTGGCAGTATTGTTGAAAATGACGACGTAGAAGAAAGTAAGAGAGAAAGAGAGGAGAGGCAGCGGTTGTGCACATACATATTATAAGCAAGCTTGTGAAAGCAAGTGATTTTCATCCCATTCCACATCGTTCTAGAGCAAGTTGCCAGTACGAATTCTGTTTTGTAACCGTGTGCAAGGACGTTGCTGGTTGCTGTTTCAAGCCATTTGGTAGTGAGCCAGTGAAAACCTTTTCTTTTAAAGGCATAAAAGCCTAATCAAAACGTGAATTGTTTGATATAGAAAAAATATTGCATAATCCCATGCGTCGTGGTTAAATAGTTAAGTAGCCAAGATTGAAGTCACATTGGACTAGATTGAATTTTTGCGTTGTTTTTGTGTTATCTTGTGTAGACATTTTTTGTCGAATTTTGTTTTGATTTATCTGCCTCTGGGCTTATATTCAGTATCCGTTTGGAATCTTAATATTTTACACTGCTTTCACTTTCTATTAGTTCTATTTTGAATTCCAGCAAAGAAGGAGAAATTAAATATTGAATCAGGAAAGAAGTGCTTTTGTGTGTGTTTTCTGTGGAAAGTTTATTTAGAGCTCCGCATCACTTACAACAAGAGAATTTCCATTTGATTTGATACAGTGACCTAGAAGAAGTGGAATAAATAAATAAAAGGGGTAAACAAAGTAAAATTGCCTTGTGTCTGCTTTCCTTTTTATTTGAAAGCTATTTCCTGTTTTGTAAGTTGATATTACGATTTATTTATGTACAAAATTTTTCTTTCCTTTCTTCAGTTGTAGTTTTTCTTTTCGGGAGAAAAGGTAAAAGAGCTATTCAAGTTTCGTTTTCCAAAACTTCAATCACATTTTAAATAAATGAGGAAGGAATAAGGTACCCAACCAGGGATATTGAATTTAGGTCGATCGAATGGGCTTGAGTCGTTCCAATATTCATCGGATTCGAAATAGGTGCAGGAATAGCAGCGGGAGAAGGGAACAGGACAAGCAAAGGAACATTCGGTAAAAAAAATATCTAAATGAAAATTATTGGCAGAGTGGCAAAGGTGGATTTGGTGGCGACGGTAGCTGTGTTGTTGGAAACATGAATAAGAGCAATTTATTTTCTTTTTTACTTCACCATCGCGTTTATAAAAGGTATGCGTGTGTGCAAGTAGGTAATCCTGCAAAAATACCTCAAACAAATAATCAGCATGTCCTGTTTATTTATTCAAAATGTTCCCTATCTTCTTTTTAGGCTTTTTAGATATATTCACTTACTCCCCCGTACTATTTTACTAGTTTTTTGCATACTAAATTTTGTGGCAAAGTAATAGCAAATTTATACTCGGGAAATGGCTACTCAAGTGCTGTGGCAATATAATAATAACAATTGCATAATACTTAATACTCAGCGTCCCTTTCAGTTTTTTATCCAGTAATCGTTTGCTTTTGAGAATAACGTTTGTGTAAATCTAAGTTTACTTTTGTTTTAATTTTTTAATGTAAAAACTGTTCATGGTTTTATAAAGCTTACCACATGGTCTGTTTTTGCGCTCACAAGAGTATTATCAATGAATGAGCTTATACATACGTGTGATAACATTTTGTTTATTATTTCAAAACTACTTTCTGAAATAGTACTTATCTATATCCTTTTCGTTCGTATATGGAAAAAGTTGGTTCTTGAAATGGGCTAAGAATGCTTAAACTAAACAAATAAACTTCAACGCGAATTAGCATGGATGAAATATGGCGAGTTTTTTTCCAGAAAAATGCTTTTTTATGCTCGTCCTAATAAATCATTTTCCACAGAGTTGAAGAAGGAAAAGAAAGAATTTAGGATTTACTACTGTTACTAGACAGTTATGTTACAACAAACACAGTTAGATTTTGAGTTATGTGAAGAAGAAAGGTAACAAGAATAAAAAATGTGCGTAGAATGCTTTTTCTGATTTCACTTTCTTTCTTGCCTCAAGAAAATAATTAATGAGAGTAATATGAGAAGCAGCCACTTCATATCATTTTGCTTGTTCATAGTTCTTTAATAACTTTTTTCTACTAAACTTTTTAAACAATATTTTGATTGTCTTCTTTTGCATATACTTTTCATTAGCCTCATCAAATTAATATTACAAAAGGGAAATTTAACGTAAAATTGTATTCTTACTAAAAGAGACATGACAAAATAGCATAGAAAATTACTACAATATTCTATTTTTCTTGCATATGCTTCAACTCATTTTTGTCCATTTGTTCGTCAATTCTCTTTCATTTCACCAAATGGTCATGTTGCAAAAAATGTTGAAATAAATTTCAGCAAGGGAACTGAGTATTGCAAGTATTATTAGCTTTTGCGCGCATAAAACATGAATATTATTATAATAGGGACATAACAATCAGCTCTCAACAACAGAAACTGTATAAAACATTCAAAAATTTAGTTCATTTCGTAGTTTTGCTTGACTACAGCTCAGCCATTACACTCAACACAACAGTTTTTATAAATAGTCATTCAATAAAATTTGTGCTGGCCTAGTTGCAAAATGTTGCATGTGCTACCCCAGCATTAAAGTAAGTCAAGAACTACTCCTGGAACACGTTATAATATAATCCCTATCTTTTATACTTGTTTTTTGCATAGTTATTTATTAAGTTGTAGCAATATAATAAATCCAACGTAAACATTTTTGCCTACTTTATTTAGATGGCTACAAGTCCTACATTTTGCAAGACCAAATACGTCAAATGTAAATTAACACATTACCACACAAGTAACCCTACTTAAACTTTGCGTCAAGTCATTCTTAAACCACTCTATCATTTTTGAGATAAGATTAATTCATAAACAATATTTCATTTTCAAGTGTGAGCTGCGAGCACGTAAACTTTGTACGCATCTCCAAGAATTTTTTTACCCTTTCCCCTTTATCAAAACCGTTGTCAAATGATAAAAATTTATATTAAATAATTAAATGAGGTGAATGAGCGAGGAACACTTTTCCCATTCTGGAATTAAATCAGTGTCAATCAAAGGATTAACTGTTGCTTAAAGAAAATAAAAAATATTCCTAAATTAATTAAAAGAGACAGCAGTAGTACGCTTACGGTTGAACTTCTTGTATTTCATTTAGGCATTTTATTAGAATGCTTACGTTGTCATTTCTCTATTTGTTCTAACTCCAGAGGCTTGCGTGGCCACAACCTAACAAGCATCATTTATTTTTTATTTTTCTAAAGTAAAACTAAAAGCATAAAAGTATCAAACGCTTGCATCATAATTTTAATAATACCTATTATAACCCTTTCACCCTCTTTCGTTTTATTCTTATCAGTTGATCAAGTGGCAAAAATGTCAAGATTTAGTTATTACAAAAGCCACAGCTTTGAAGTGATTTGCCCTTTAAGCCATCCTGCATTTTATTCTTCTCAGTTAATGAAATCAACCCTCCTACGTAAAGTGGAAAACCTAAATCCGATCAAATATAATTTCCAGTAACAGTTCAGCCGCTACCGTCGGCACCACCACGATCGTTCTTTCTAATAAGTAGTAAATGTTTGCTCACACGAGTCACTCATCATTATTATTACCTTCATCGTATAATAAATAATAATAATTTCTGTTTTTGTTTGTTTACTCCTGCTCCTGCTGGTACTCTTCCAGGAACATAAATCGACTACAATTAATAATAAGTCAAAGCCGTAATAAATAAGGATCATCATCGTCATCAGAGGAAAGAAGAACTGGAAGCCACTGCTTCTTTGCTGCTGGATGGAATTGGTTTGTAGCTGGGAGGCATGTGATAACGTATAAATAGAATCGTAGTACGGATTCAGAGCGGATTTCCTCAATTAGCTGGTCACCCTCTTCTCAATATATTTGAACTATTTCATTGTGTAAAAAGAATCTGCTCCTACAGCTATCATCACAGCTTATACGCATATTACGATTAAACAGCTTTCCATAAGGGATTAAAGTGAAGAAATAGTAGCCATAGGGGCTTCCAAAACCAAAGTAAAGCAGGCTTATTCGTGCTGTTACGTTATATTTGAGCTGTCAAGTGTAAGCATTGTTATTTGTTTGTGAGGAGGTGGCATAAATAGTGCTACCGCTTTTCTAGCGTTGTATTTTTGTGTGAAAGGTGGTATTTTAATCCAAACAACAAGTTACTATTGTGGCAGTGGTGGTTTTCCCATCCAGTTACTTTGATGTTCTTGGGCTGTGCTAGTGTCGGTCTCACTCAATGTCCAAGCCTTGTGAATTGACAGGGAACGAAAAAATTACTGAAGGACTATGAGAAGCACGTAAGAGACTATTGCTGGGAGTAAAAACACTTTCATTTTTCAGAGTTTAACCATATTCTATTAATATTTAACCCTGTCATCATCATCAGCATAGCTGTTTTCATCGCGTTTTAGAAGGATTTTGTATTTATGAAGTGAAAGAAGGGAAGAGCAAATGTCTTCATACATGGGAAAATAAAAACTGTCAAGTTGCTGCCACTCTGGAAGAGAAGAGTCGAGTAAATAATCAAAATAAATACATTATCGAATAGCTTTTGCCATCTTCTGCGGTAAACGGGTGTTTTCAACTATTTTGGTTTCCAAAAGTACTAGTGTTGGTGCTGATGCGTTATTGATGTCAAGTGATGTGAATGAAAATTGTTGGACTTGTTAAAAAAAAGAGTTGACAGACTTTTGCGTGGTTTTCATGTGTGGATAGATAATTGAGTGTTTTAACCAAAGCTGTGGTTGCCTTGAAAAGGAAAGAAGAAACGGCGATTTTTTCTCTTTGTCACACAAAAGATTGAAGTGGTTATATTTAGTGCAAAAAACTTTTTATCTGCTGGTTGTGGCAAGCCTTTTGATGGTTAATATTGAAGGAGCAGCATGTGCGCTAGAGTTCTCATCTTCCTATTAAAATTTTAGCTGTTGACGAAAAGAGAAGGGCTGGGGGTAATAAACGTGTGGGTGGTTTTGAGTACATCTTGATAAAACATACGGAACGGTGATCAAAACAAAAGCTAAAGTCAGAAGGGATTAAAACAGTCGTTGTGATCATCAACGGAATATTTTTATGACAGTGAAAAGCGCTCAGTTGTTGAAAGACAATCCGTATATCATTTTAACTCTATATGAAAAAATCAAAAATAATATCTCTAAATTACTTTAAACTCCCGTGAACATATCATCGTCATTTATTTCTATTACGACAGTATTGTTCCTTGTCGGAGCATCATTAAGTAATAAAAATATCAGCAGAGCTGTCTACGCAGTAAAGGATAAATAATTAGGCATTTGTGCGTTTCAGCTAGGCTGTGTTTTTTTGCGCGGGTTTGATCCTACATGTGTAATTTCAGGGATGAAGACGTGATTGTTAAATATTAAGTTCAATATTAAGATTTAGGTCAATAGTCAAGGCCAACAAAGTGTTCGTGTCTACAAAATAATATGAATCGCAATAAATAATCTAATGGCTTGTTTCAAACATTTCTCATGATACTTTTAAAGCAGAAAAAATTCCAAGTCTTCTCAAATTCGACTTTTACGAATTTTTAATTAAACTTTAAAAATAATAAGGAAATTTAGCATAATGGATTTCCTCAACAAGTTGGGAGCACTCCTAATCTGCTCCTTAGGTAAGAAAATTAATTCATTCATTACTTTATTCTTTTTTAAAAACTGGATAAGATACTTATATTTACATCATACACTAAACTGAAGCCAATTCAATAAAAAGTAGCATTTTATGGCATTTACAACCCCTTTGGAAAACGTCCTAACAGAGGAAAACTTTGTCAGAAATTAATTACTTTTCCATTTTGTTATTTTTCTTGCATTTTTCCCAGTTCGAACTTATATCAGTCTGGGTAAACATTATTTGAAAACTCAAGGCGTACAGTTGTGATATGAATTTCGGAATTTCCCAACTTGAATTAGTTATTGTTAGCTTTGTTAAGTAATACTTTTGGATTTTTACAGCTTATAGTTTGCAGGGTATTCATATGGATGTCTACATTTTGCTACCTCATATTTAGAAAAATGTTGGACAGAAGTAATATTTCTTTTTCGTTTCGGACTTTCACTTTCACTTATGTTTTATGCATTATTAAACAACCTCTCCTGCTTTTCTACCTTTTCTGGCGTTGTTAGCAAAAACTGGGAGACGGAAAAAACTGAAATAAAAACGAAAATGTAAATGCATTAAAAAGTTCGAAAAAGGTTGAAGCCCCGTAATGTAAGTTAAGTGCACATGATAAAAATCCTATCATAATATCGACATCATACAGCGATAGTAATGATAATGATGATACTACTATCAGCGTTTTTCTGCAGAAAATATATATGGTAATAACTTGTGAGAAAACATTTGATGGTTTTTAGGAGTTTGCATGCAAAAACAAGCTCGGCTTGTTTTTGGACTCAAACTCAACTTTGTTCAGGGGTTTTGAATTTCCCCAATTTTT